>PVKB01000929.1:12531-92785 GCA_004027205.1 Ctenodactylus gundi | reverse complement strand
GGGGCTGATCACTGGACTGAGACCTGGAAGGATATATAAGCTGCTTCCTGCCCTCCCTGGAGGACTAGACTCAACTTGTCTTGACTTGGCTTCCTGTTTGTGATGTCATGAGGAGCTGCCCCCACGTCTGCCTCTGCCATGTACTTCCACTACTGCTGGCCACCCCTGAGTGGACTGTGACCTTCTGAAACTGTGGACTAAAACAACCTTTTCTCCCCCGCCCCCACCCCCCAGTACTGAGGATTGAACACAGGACCTTTTTACTGATCTACATCCCCAAGCCCTGCCCTCCTTATTTTGGTACAGCTCTCGCTAAGTCATTAAGTTGCTCGCGCTGGGCTCAAATTTGCCATCCTCCTAGCTCAGTGTCCCAGAATGCTGGGATTACACGTGTGTACCACTGGGCTCAGCTACAAACTGTTCTTGAAGCTCAGGTTTCTCGCCTATGTGCACAAGTATGTTCTCTTCTACGTCACCTGCAGACAGATGCCATTGCAGTGTATCTTTGCTCTATGTAAATTCCAAGAACTGCCTCTCAGATAAAAGAGGACCCCCTGCCATGCTGTATAGATACATCCTCCATGGCGATATAGGAAGGGTATGCCAATGCCAAGGGCCTTGGGACAGCACTGGAGCTCTGCTGCCAGTCAGCATGGCGGATGGCGTAACTCTTGTGACTTCCATGAGAGCTGTTCAAGGCTCCAGTGGTGCATCTCACTTGCACATGCCCGCTGATGGCTGTGATGACCTGTCATGTCCGCTCTGTCCTCTCACTGCTGGTTCTTCTGCTCTTTCAAGTCTTACTACAAGTAAGAGGCTGACACATACCTGGGACATGCATACGAATCTCAAACTTCAGCACAGTTTGCATCCATGTTAGGACCCAGGATTAGAGTTCCCTAGAGAGGAAATCAGAAGAGCTGAGAACTGTGGTAACTTACCCTCTACACATTTTTTCCACTTAAGCAAGTGATTGAAAAGAGGGAAAGGAGGCAGCTGTGGTGGCCTTTGCCCCCCAGGAACTTTTCCAGGAGGCCTGGCATCATGGGAATTTGCTCAGTATGCTTTGAGGAGGTATTTCAATCCTGCTGGGACCATACTCAGGGCAGCTTTTGGCTTCCCTGGAGTTCTGGGCTTGAATGTCACTGTACACAAGTACAGTATTTTATTTCCTAACCAGTTGTTCTGTCCCATGGAAAATTCATGCAACACATTCTTGGGTTTCCTGGGAGGTATGCAATAAGATTCCTGTGCTGCAGTGAGAAAGGGGACATTTTTTTCCCTGTAGCATGTAACGATAACTGCTATTTGTAGTCAGTGGATTACATGTGCTCACTGGCTATGCGCTGAACAGCCGCAGAGAAAGGAATGCCTTGTCCCTCCCAGTGAAAGAGGGTTGATGACGAGAAACCTGGTCTCATTCCTAGGATAGCACAGCTTTACTGGAGTGACTGCTGTATGCCCAACCGTTGAGGACTGCCACTCCCATGTCTGTCTGAGTCTTTGGAATATGAGATATCTGAGCTCACAGAGAAGGTATGGGGGAACCCCTTTCCCCAATTCTAAGCGTGGACATATCCACTGGAACACAGAAATTTGGGTGGTTCTGGTGGAATATGTGACCCAAACATTTGGAATTCTGCATCCTTGAGTCAAAATGACTGAAAGCCACTCATCCTTATGGTTGTCTACATACTAGAATTCCCTGGGGATTTCAGAACAACAACAAAAACCCAGGGATGTCCGGGTTCCACCTCCGTAGATTCTGATTTAATTGGTATGGGGTGTAGTCTGACATTGAAAATTTGAAAAGCTCCTCAGATGAGCTTAATGTGCAGCAGAGTCTGAGGGCTGCTGGTTGAAGTAATAAAGAGAAACAGTGGACTGGGCCTGGTGACACAAGCCTGCTATCCCAGCATTCTGGGAGGCTGAGGCACGAAGATTGTAAATTTGGGCCCAGCTTGGATAGCTTAAAGGGCTGGCGATGTAGTTCAGTATGAAAACCTGGTTTCAGTCTTCAGTGAGAGAGAGACAGAGGGAACAAGGGAATGAGGGAGTAGAGGGAGCAGGGAGGAGAGAGAGAGAAGGGGTGGAGGGGCTATGGAAAGGGCAGCCTCGGGGCTATCAGAAAGGATTGCCAAGATGGGGAGTTGGGAGAAGAGCAGAGTTTTGTTGATGCGGAAGAACTAAAGCATACAAATACACCCCAGCCTGGTGGTGAGGCTCCGGTCTGCTCTGAGCTGCTGGGGAGCAGCTGCTCCAGCGGTTCATTTCTGTGAACTCTGTTTCTCAGTTACTGCTGTATGGAGGTGTGGATTGCTTTGGTTTTTATTATAGATGCAAAAATCCTTAATAAGATTCTGGCAAATAGAATCCAGCAAGTAATCAGAGAGATCATACACCATGATCAAGTGGGTTTCATTCCTGGGATGCAAGGCTTCAATATATGTAAATCTCAATATATGTAATACACCATATCAACAAAAGCGAAAACAAAAACCACATGATCATCTCAATTGATGCGGAAAAAACCTTTGACAAAATCCAGCACCCTTACGTGATAAAAACTCTGAGAAAAATAGGTATAGAAGGGCCCTACCTAAAACTCATAGAAGCCATATATGCTAAACCTACTGCAAATATCATAGTAAATGGCCTTGTAGTTCTGCCTCGGGCTCTTACATGTGAAAACTCTAGTTGGTTCTTTGTAAAGTGACACCTCCAAGACTAGCTTCCTTGCGCCTTTGTCCCCGTCACAGAATCATTTGTGTGCTCCCTGCTTACTCCAGGGGCCTGCATGCGCAGCCTGCTAGCTCCCAGATAGCTTGCGTCTCCGCCCTCCTGCTTCCGATGCTGTCAAGCTCTAGTCCAGTGCTGTTTGTGTAGTGGGAGGGATGCGTAGTTATACTAAGGGGGATGGTTGCTTGCTCAGTGGTTTATTGTTTATGTAGAAAGGTTGCTATGTTATTTTTATGAAGGCTGTGATTCTAAGGAATATCTTAAAAGGGTTCTTTGGAATGTGTCATTCAAGGTGTCTCTTAGAAATCAGCATTGTTATTTATTGGTTGTAAGTAAGCTGGGGCCCGGAAGCCCTAGACACCTAAGACAATCCTGTGTGGGAATGTCTCAGGAGACATTTTTATAACCTTTTGTCCTTTGCCCTCATGATTATAGGAGCAAGCAGTGAAGAAGAGTCACTGTTTTCTCTGGTAGCTGCATGTTACCAAATTACTTTTCATAAAAGACTAAATCATGGCTAGAATTGTAACTCATTGTTAAAATGCATGTCTAGCAAGCGTAAGGCCCTGGGTTTGACTCCCACCAGCACATAAACCAGGCATGGTGATGCACTTAGGAGGCTGAGGCAGGAGGATCACTGAAGTGAGACCCTGTTTCAAATTTTTTTTAAAAAATTAAATTAAAACTTTTATCTAGGGCTGGAGGAATAGCTCAACAATTAGAATGCTGGCCCAGCAATTGCAAGGCCCTCAGTTTGATTCCCTAGCACCACATAACCTGAATGTGGTGGTGCACGCCTATAGTCCCAGCACGAGGCAGGTTGAAGCAGGAGAATTGCTATGTGCTTGAGGCCAACCTTGGCTACGGAGTGAGTTCAGGACCAGCCTGGACCACAGAGCAAGATCCTTTAAACAATCCCCCTCCAAAAAAAAAAAATCTTTCTCTGTTAAACTGTTTTAATTTGTTCCCTTGCTTCATTCAGCTATTTGCTCAGACATTGGCTTTCTCTGCAGTTAATTCTCAGTCGCAGCCCTTGTCCTACTGGAGCTCCAACATTCATTTTTTTGTCTATCTCCCATGTGCAGGTTGCACATTCTTTCCCTCTCCTCAGAATAAAAACTCATTGATGGCAGAGGTGCTGTTCAATGTGGTTCCCCCATACTTGAGGCTTCCGGGCACGTGTGTGTTTACTGAATGAAGTGGGCATGCCAGTACACCTGCCAGCAGCTGGGCACCATAGTGGTCAGAGCACTAGCTCTGAGCCTCCTCCCCGACGTGGGGGCCCTTGGAGAAGTCACCCTAGTAACCACACCTCTCGCACTGGTGTATCACTCTAGAAGTTCCACAGCGAGCTACACCCGAACACTTTTTACTTTTGATTTTGAGATAGGGTCTTACTGAGTTTGTAAACTGCCCAGACTGGGCTCAGATTTGCTATCCTCCTGCCTCTTCTTCCTAAAGTGCTGGATTACAGGACTGTCCCACCACACCCAGGTAAATTCTAGCTGTTCTTAATGCTATCACTAAACAGGGCTTGTTCTTTCTCCTGTACTCAGAGTTTAGTGGGCCGGACACATGGTACTCATCCTGCCTCTGTTCCCCATGAAATGTGGGGTACAGTCTTAGTCACTAAGCAGCTGACTATATTTTGCCTATACTTCCTACTGGAGAGATTATATTTGACGGTATTTTCCCTTCTGTGAAATGAGACCAACTTAGTAATTCCTCTCACCTGTGGCTGGGAGGAATAACTCAGTGGTTAAGGCTCATGTCTAGCAAGCTGAAGGCCTTGAGTTCAATTTCCTATCACCACATAAGCCAGATGTGGTGGTGCACAACTCTAATCCCAGCACTTGGGAGGCTGAGGCAGGATTGCTGTGTGTTTAAGGCCAGTCTGGGCTACACAGTGAGTTCAGGACCAGCCTGGACTCAAATAATAATAATAATAATCATTCCTCTCCCCTAACCCTCTCTGCCTCCCCCAACCTTAGCTACATAGCCTGTCTCTGGCCTTGTGTGGGAATGAGGTCCTGGCATTAGCTTCAGGGGTGTTTACTATGGCAGAACCCACCTTGCTGAGGGTCCTCAGCTTCTCTTTTGATATCACTTGTCACTTGTCAGCTACTTGTTACCCCACCTCTTCCTGTGAGGGCTTGGCCAACAGACTTGACTTCTCACTTTTCTATAAAGACAACCATTCCCACTTGACATGGTGACTGTGGCAATGGAGACAGTGTATACAAAGGAAACATGGGGTCCTGGCCTCAGCACACTCCTGTAATTCCAGGGACAGCTACTGAGCAGGTACCCCTCCTGATACTCAACAAGTGTGTGTTGAACAGAAGAGTCCCTCATCCGCTATAGGGTGTGGGTGCTGCCCAGCCTGTAGCCGGCTTACTGTGCCAAAACCGTGAAGCTGTGGGTAAGAGAGCACACTTCAGTGGATTGGGGCTTAGGTTTTGTGCCAGTGAGACTTAAACTAAAAACTGACAGAAATCAAGAAAAGAAAACTACCATTGGCAAATGGTAACTTCACAACAGCTGTGGGTGGAGGGCCAGTGGGAGGCCACAGGCGAAGGCCCTCAGCTGGCTCCCAGGGCACTGATCATTTTGGAGAAACAGCTTCCTACAGAGTGAAAGTTGAAGCACTGAGCAGTGGGAGGATGTAGCCCGGGGTCACAGGTGTAAACCACAAAACGAGGAAGTGAAGTCAAGTGCCCTAAGTGCCCTCATACCCAGTGAGCAAGTGCAGGAGGATGGGAACACAGAAGACCTCACAGGCCAGAGCTCGTTTTTGTTTGGGCTTTCTCTTCCCCACTGCTGGACTGTCTTTTCTGTGCATCTATCTTAATTAATTTTGGGTCTGTTTGTGTGGTACTGGGGATCTAACCTAGGACCTTTGCACTAAGCTGTGTTCTCCAGCCCATTTTTTGTTTGTTTGTTTCAGTTTTGAGATAGAGTTTCTCTAAGTTTCCTAGGCTGGGCTTGAACTTGAAATCCTCCTGCCTCAGTCTCCTAGAGTGTGCAGATTATAGGCCTGCACTACCAATCCCACTTTATTTTATGTTTTAGAGTTTGGAGATTGAACCTAGGGCCTCACTTATGTTGGAGAAGCTCTCTAGTGCCGAGGTATATCCCCAACATCCAATTTTCAATTCTTTTTTATATAGTTATTCAGGTGTAGTTTTTGCAAAAATGAGATTGTAATACACATACTATGCAATTATTTTTGTTTTGTAGACTTTCTTTTTAACTTATTGTGTAATGTACATCTTTCCATGTTACTAATAAAATTATACATAATTTTTAGTTTCTGGCTTCATTTAGAGACATATCATGTAATTGCTTCATAATTTATTTAAGTTTGCCCTTATTGTAGACCCTAAAGTTGTTTCTGTTCTCTCGCCAAGTAATGGTAAAAGAAGTATCCTTGCAGTCAAATCTTCGATGATTCTCTCTTCCTGCTTTTACTCATTTTTCTTCTTTCCTAATCTTCTTGAGGCATTTTTTAATTCAATGTGAGCTTGAGACAACTTGCATCAAATCCCTTCGGTGCCAGGTAACGCTGTAGGTTCCTGGAGCTGTCGCTGAATCTAACCCTCCAGGGTGAGGCAGGAGGAGGCCGAAGGACTCCTAATACCCGCTGTGGTTGTGGCCTGCCACACTAGGAGATGTGGCTAGGCCTTCCACTAGCTGGGCGATGCCATCTCACTGAAACTGACCCCATCTCATTGGCCAAAAATATGGCATCAGTGTCAGTTTGAGGAGCTCTATTGTTATTCTCAACGAAATGTTGCTAGTACAAAGCTTCTTCTAGGCCTTCATGTACAGGTAAAGGTTGAAGTCAACTTTCCCACTTCAGTAGAGGTTGGGTATAGGTTTTATTTTCTCTGATATTCACAAGCATTTGAGGACAAAGTCCAAGTGCACAGAAAAGAAAAAGAAAAAGAAAAAACAATAGTCTGCAGCTTGCCTTCTTTCCAAGGGCATAGCCGCTTGCTGCCATTTCTAAAAATAGCTCTTTCAGGTACAGCTCACTAAGCAGGAGTGACCTCCTTGTCACTCTGTTATAGAGTTTTACATCTGATACCTTCTTCACAACCCCCTTGACGGGGTGAGACCTGAGACCCACCTTTGTCGGTGGGAATCCTAGCAGAGCACCAGCAGCATCCCTGCAGAGGACAGTGAGGTTTGGATGCAGGGCCCCTTCAGCCTTCCCTTGTGACTGCCCACCCCCTTCTATCATTGTCTCAAAGTCAGGAGCAGAGGTCAGAACCTGTGTCACCCTGTGAGATACTGACAAACAGAAAAATATCTCAGCTTCAGGAATTTAAAACCACAGTGTTTGACTTTGTTTTGCTTAGCGTATCTTATGTTTCTCTGTGTTGCCAACTCGTGGGCTTACAATGCCTCATCTGATTGCAGAGTTAATTTTGGGAACTGTCAATGTCCAGAAAAGGCTTACTTACTTTGTCTGTTCTCAGAACAACCCCATAACAGTAAGTGATCTTTTCTCTTTTGTGTAGTAAATCATAAACATCCCTATTGTGGCCTCTTAAGTGCTCAGACGATGTGTGTGGGTGGTATTAGGATTATAATTTCTTGGGATTAACATTCCAAGTTAAAGAGAGGGGTAAAAAAGAATGGAGGCACTTGGCACTGAATATACACAAGACATTCACAGCCCTAGGATTCACAACAGGTTCTGGAGGAGTTGACTTTTGGATCAAATTTAGAATGCTACTTACAAGAATCAATTTGATCAGTTAGCAGGTTACCTTTAAATAGGTCATTCCAATAAAGTCTCCAAAATATGGGCTGGAGTTGACTTAAGCCTTTGCTGTTATCGTTTACTCTCACAACAACTTGGGACCGGGTGCTGTTGTTACTCTGTTTTAAAGATGAGAAGTAGATTTCTGGAGGGTCAGTTTGACCACTGCGACATTGAATGTGGATTTGAACTACAGCGACGGGCCCAGAAGCCCAGGCTCTTGTGCCAGCCTGTGTCAGATGAGCTGGTTTTCTCTCGTCGCTCCAACACTGAGCCAAGCTGGTCCCCTGGCTCTGGTGACCACCGGCTACAATGCACCCGTGCTTTCATTTGCTTTGCTTGAAAGAGTGGACACACGGGTACCTTTTGTTTTCCCAGCAATGTTGATTCCCGTTCCCTTAAATAAATTAACCTTTCTGCCTTGTCTCCCTGGTTCCACATGCCAATAAAAATAGAAATGAGGAAAGAAGCCCAGCAAAAGGGAGAGTGGCAGGGCTTTGCAGCTAGCAGATAAGAGCATGGCTCCTCGTTTTCTCCTTCCCCCACTTGCTCAGAGTAAGACAAAACAAAATCCCACAGCTTGATTCCCATCACAGCTTGTTTTATAATCTTGTGAGTGAGTGAGATCCCTGATGGCCACGGGACATTTGTAAGAGAATACGTTAGAATTCTCAGGCCATTTTGGCATTTCACTCCCAAATAGTAGATGCTCAATAAATGATGTTGAGTTTAAGAACTAGACTTGTGGGCACAGTGATTACAGCCCTTGCCTAGCAAGCACAAAGCCCTGGGTTTGATTCCCCAGGACCACATAGACTGGGCGTGGTGGCGTATACCTGTAATCCAAGCACTCTGGAGGCTAAATAGTGAGTTCAGGAGCAGCATGGACTACAGTATAAAACCCTATTTCCAATAATAAGAAGAAGAAGAAAAGAAGGAGGAAGAGTAGTAGACTTGCTAAGACTCACTCATGCACAGCCCCAGAAATCTCTCTGCTCCTTTCAAGGTGGGCTGTACTCAGGGTCAATCCAGTTTGTGAAGGAGCTGACATTTGTCTCTGTCCCGTTGCTACCTACACTCTGATGAAGCCCCTGGCCCCCCTCAACTGCCCTCTTCTCTTCACCCCCAGATCTTTTCATCCCTGGGAATTGTTCCTCCACAGCTATCTCTTTCCTGGCTCCTTGTCTGACATTGCCTGTCCATTCCTACTCCCTTAAAACATGCCAGGAAGGGAAGTGACTTGCTAAATTCCAACACTGTGGCTAACTCCTTTAAGACTTGTTTATGTATACATACATACATACATACATATGCACACGTATGCATACATATGCATACACAGTGGGGACTGAGTCCAGGGCCTTCACACTGAGCTGCAACCCCAGCCCATTTTTAGTTTTGCTTTTGAGACACAATCTCACTGAGTCAGTAGGTTGCCCAAACTTGGCTTGAAATTGTGAGCCTCCTGCCTCAACCTCCTGGGTTACAGGCCTATACCACTGGGCCTAGCAAGAGCAGTATAATCTTGTACTAACACAAAATGGGGATAATAAAGCTATGATTCATATTTTAGGGGAGTTTTGCAGATTATCAGTGTTTCAACATAAAGGTGTGACTTCTCAGTGTAATCTCAGTAACAAATTAGTTAGCATTATCTGTGTACAGATAGGTGTGTACTGTTATGGGCAGAGGTGACCTTGAAGGCTGACCTTGGCCATATCGTCCTGCATGTTCTGAAGCCTCCCAAGGATTCCTTGAGGTGCGGTCAGCAGGGCACCTTAGGGCCATGGTGGCCAGCTGAAAAGGTGAGGGAGAGAGGACGTGTCACATGTCTTGGCAGTATGGTTCAAAGGCTCACTTTACAATTTTGGAAATCATTTTACAAGGACATTGTGATAATTCACTGTGACTGGGTTTCCCCTCATTCTAGGCTCTGATTGTATTCTTGCCTGTCACTACTGCCCTTCATATTCTGTAGCTCGAGAAGTTTCTGTCAATCTTGGCCTGGTCCATGTCCCTGGGGTCACTGGTGACCACCACTTGCAGATCAAGCCTCTGCTTATCTCCTTGTAGCTCCAGATACCTTAGTATCTGTCATGTCCCCACTGAAGCTGCCCATGGCCAGGGGCCAAGCCCAAGCCCCTCTTACCCTCTGCACCCCACAGCCATCTCATTGCATGTCCACTGACCAGCAACTCATATCTCAGATTCTTCCCTCGGTCTAGACCACTGGAGACCCCTGTGTGAAGCTGGGCCAGGCACTTCCCACAGTGAGACTCTCCATGGAGCGATGGAACCCCGGCCCCCTCAGCCCCTGACTTTCCCTCACTTACCTCTATACCTGCCCTCTCTCCCTGAGACCAAAGGAGAAATGAGAACTCAGTTCTCACAGCTTGACTTGCCACAGTCCTCTGACTCACTCCCATGACACCTTGGGATCAAAAGTTTGAATTTCTAATATGACATTTTATACAAGTATTTGGCTTGCAGATATTTGCATAGTCCACATTTATAAGATAGATTTCTGGCCTCTGGAAGATTCAGATGATCCAGTAGCAGGTGCTGGGAGCTGCAGAGGCCCCATGGATTCTGGTGATCTCACCTGACACTTAGCCAATTTACTACCTCTCTGGCCCAGTACTTGAACTTGCAGCCTAATAGCCCAAACACAACCTGTTAGTTATCTTTTTCATCTCCACGCAACTGTCTGGGTTGATTTTTCCAGTAGAGGGTTGGGTGACCTTATCAATGCTAACCTGGAGGAGGGAAGCCTTGTGTCTTGGTGCCAGCACCAAGAGCGAGTGCTTCTGAAATGTTTGTTGAGTGAATGAACAGCCCCACAGCAGGGCTGCCTACCTGCCTTCCTGTGCATAGCTGTGTCATGGTCTTTTTTAAAGTCACATGGGCTTGCTGGTCCCACTTTGCTTACCCGGCCTTTGTCTACTCTAATTCAAGATTCAGGGTTGGAAAAGGGAAAGGAAAAATATTCTCCTCTCTCAGTTGAAATTATGATTTGAAGCAGGTTTTACTATGCCAAATTATCATCAGGCTAATTGCTTGGCAACGTCTCTTGTTACTGCTGGCTGGCGCCATGCAGCTGATATACTCCGCTGATACCTGGCTGGGAGAGGCAGGCATAGTTTCACCAAGGAGAATTTTGCTACCCGGAAAAATGCCCACAACTCCTAAGTATCATACGTCGCACATGTACACAGTGCTGGAGAGCATTTAGCCTCAAGTCAGGAGGCCTGGCTTCACGTCCTGTTAGTACCTTCCATTTCTCTACGCCTGAGATTCTTTAGCTGTGGAATGGGTACTAACAGTATCTTCCTAGAAGGGTTGTTGAGAGGGCTGAAAGAAAACACGCGTAGCAGTTGATACCCTGGTGGCAAGCAGGGAACACCCTACTAAGTAACTGTAAGTAATATGTAAGTACATAAACTTAAGTGATATAGGCTATTGTTTCCAACCTTATTCATTCTTTACATTAGCTGTGTAATATTCCTGGAGATCGAAATGACCCATTAATGTTTCTGTCATTTTTCCTTTCTCTAGGGTTTTCTCATCCCTGAAGCTAGGTTGTGAGCCTAAATTTAATTCTTTTACCCATATTCTTTACAATAAATTGTAGCTGGGTCCTCATTTGGAATAATAGAGCTTTCAGGGAAAGGCTGAGTTCAGTGCCTTTATTTTGTTCTTCTTGGCCACAAATATTCTTGTGAGGAAATATTTTAGTTTTCCCAAAGAAGAATATGGAGAAAGAGAAAAAGAGCAGTGGTGGTTTAACCCAGCAGAATAGACGCTGAAATGAACCCAAAAGTGTGCCAACTGTTTATCAGTAATGTCAACAGTGAAAAAATGTCATGCCTTCTGATTTCGTATCACGTTCGGCTTATGTCCTACAATTACCATACAGGAAAGGTAGTGATAATGATACTTTGGCCTTAACTGACATCTTTTATGATTCTAGAGGCCTTATCTCATCAACCTTGCTAATGCTAGGGTACTGTCAGGTTGGAATAAAAATGTTGACCCCAGTGCAGAGCAAGCACTGGCTCAGCTGCCATGGCCACTTTCGTTAAAGCAGGTGTATCCCAGTGGCCTTTCTTTTCCTTTTTTTTTTTTTTGCCCTGAAATTTAAAAATATTATAATAAAAAGCTTAAAAAGAAGTTTTAACACTTATATATATTGTCTGAATTACTTTTTCAGTTCTGGAACAGAATACCTGACATCCATAATTTAAGGGAGAAAAGATTTATTTTAGCTCATGCTGTTAGAAGATCAGAGTCCACTCAGAGGCAGGTGGCTGGAAATGGTGAAACAGGATAGAGCCAGAACCAAAGCCCCTCATGGCATGGCAGAACTGAGCCAAGTCTTGGAGGAAGGATGGAAGCAGCACATGCCCCTCCAGGTCAAGGCCCAAGCATGCAACCCTTCCAGTAGCACACAATATCCGTAAACACATGATACTTCTGGGGGACACTCCAGGTACAGTATTTATGTAAGGTAACTATATTACATATTTGATAGTATGACCCAAAAATAGTTCCTCGGCTCAAAAAAGAAAAAAACTGCAGGTTGGACATGCCTACCTTAAAGTATCCTTAAAAATCTGATAGCTTCAGCCACTCAGAATTCTCCTGCAAACGATTTCTCATGACATGAAATGAAAAAGGGCTCAAAGGGAGGAACTGAGTTCATTGGGTTTTTCTTGGTTCACTATCCACTTTCAGCCTGGGAGTTTGTAGAGTGGGACTAATCTAATCCTGAATCCACAGAAGCTTACTTCCTGAAGCTTCTAATCTTCTAATCATCGTCACCTTGTGATTGTCACTACCCCTGCCATTCGGACCTATTCTATGATGTCTGTTCCCTCTAAGGATGCAGTATGATTTCTGAATGTGAGAAGTGTAGGAAACCAGCCTAACTTTATGCTTTTGCATGATTTTATAAAGTTTATCATACTTTCTAAGCATCCAGCATACATCAGCCATTGCTCTGGGTGCGAGGGACTCTGCCATAATTGAAAGCAAACATCTTTGTCCTCATGTGAGTGGAAACAGTAAACAGTATGGATGACACACATGTAACTATATCACATGTTGGAAGCTGCTGAATGCTCTGACAGAAGGAAAGCAGATTCAAGGGCAAGGGCCTGTTTCTAGGACCTCCATTCACAAAATTCCATAAATTCTTCCTGGGAGCAGTAAGGACAAAATTCTAACTTCTAAAATCCTTCCAGCTTTAAGAGTATACCATAAAAATCTGAGTCCTAAAGGTACAAGCCCTACAAGTATGGAATCTACCTTCTGTAGCTCCTCCATCCACCTCACAACTCCTAGTCAGTAGTGGAACTGTTACGAGTAGACACACAGGAACTGAAGCAGGTGGAGAAATCACACTGCCTTTCTTATTTTGTGCTGTTTTCCCAGCACAGACCCCCTTCACTAGTCCCAAACAAGCACTCTGCAAAGACATGTGCAAATCATTAAGGGGGGGAAAAAACAGCGGAAATCTGGTGTTCTGCAATCCAGGCTATCCATCTTGGTCTGCAGTTCATCAACAGTGTAACCTAAAACTCTCCTGTCTGTGGGCTTACTTTTTAACAGGCAGTCAGAAGAAAACAGGATGTGCCAGAGTATATGAGCTACTAGCATTTAGAGAAAACAATGAAAACATCATACTCCTTCAAAAATGCATCTAGTATGTTCCTTTCTGCCCCTCTCTTCCACAAATGTTAGGGTGAAAAGAAACCTAGCAATGTTCTGGGCGAGAGTCATCCTCCAAGGATGAGGAATACAGAGCAGTACAATATGTGACTTCATCAAGGTCACTTACTGAGAAAATCAGGAGGAACAGGTAACCCTCCTTCCTTTGTTGTCTGAGGATTCCACAGCACTGCTGCTAGAACTGAGCATCATACTTTTCCAGACCAAGACGGCCTAACCCTCTACATCTGATCACCAGAGAAGCTAGGCAGGTGGCAAATGAGAAGTCAAGATGTTTGTGAAAGCATTCAGGATGTTCAGTGGAACTCTGAGGAAGAAACCACAGAAATAGGAGATAGGGCAGAGGGCAGGGTTTTACTAAACTATGGACAGTGCAAGGCAGGCAGTGTTGCATGTGGACGGTCCCTCTCCTAAATTAGGTGTATGTGGAAGGGTCATTACATATTCCAGTGTAAGAGCTTCTTCCACAGCAAAGTAGCCTGCACTGATGGTGAAGGACATCTGGGTTAGTCCCTTTTCCATTGCTACAACACGGTACTTGAGGCTGGGTTCTTTATAAGGAGCTTCATGTAGCTCATACTTTTGAAGATGGAAGTCTAAGCCATGTGGCACCAGCTGTGGTGAGGTCCTGCCTGGCCACTTTGTATTGCAGCAATGGTGTCATGACTGTAGCAAGTATGAGAGATCACGAGGTAAGACAGGAAGTGAAAAAGTAGAAAGGGGCTGGCCCTGCCCTTTCATAACAACCTGTCCTGAATTAACCAGGGTGCCTGCCATAAGAAGCAGTGGCTCAATGACTCCTTAAAGTTTCTGCCACCGCTTACCCTCATCATGTTGAAGAGCAAGCTCTTTGGAACACATCAAGCCATATCCAGAATATCGCCGCATTGCTTCCAGACTTGAGGACCCCAGACTTCACTGTCGTTTTGTCCGTTGAGTGGTTACTTGACCACCAACGCGGTCAAGTGGGGGACATACAATGTATTATGTCACTTCAGGTCACGGGGAAGGCACAGGAAGCTGTCATCCATCCTACACCACTGTTTTGTGAAATTTGAGATCTTCCATCTGGCTAGGCACTATGCTAGATGCCTTTACCTATACTGTCACCTTCAGTCTTTCTATCAGATGGGAACTCATTTCAGAGGAGAGAATACCAGTGCTTGGGAAAATTCAGTAAGTCGCATGGAGCCACGGGGCTGGTGTATGTCAAAGCCACCATCATTGAGGGCAGTGGGTCAAAGTGTGGGCCTGATGTTAATTCCACTCTATTTCATCCTAGCTCTGAATTGTTTGACAAGTTACTTTAACATATTCAGCCTAAATTTCTACATTTGTAAACTTGAAGCAATAATAACAGTATTTACCTGATGAAATCTGTTAATGATTTGAGAATATGACATAGTAACTTACAGATACATACCAATTACTAATTGTCTGTTGATGTACTCTAGGTTAAACTATGTGGAAGCATTACTGTAGTCAATCAAAAATTTCCAAACATCAGCAGTTTCATATAGTGTGATCTGATTGTACAAATAAACATCAAGTCTTTGTAAAAATCACAGATTCCCTTATTCATTTTATAATTTGTGAAAGGACAGGTGATTTAATTGTATACATATTATATTTATATTATATGTACATATATATGACCTGCTTGTTTTAGGTTCCCTAATGATCACACAGAAAGAAGCCTGGCCCGCTGGTACAGACCTCTAATCCCAGCACTCTGATAGGCTTAGGCAGGAGGATAGTAAATTTAAGCCCAGCTAGGATAATTTAGTGACTTCACAAGACCTTGTCTTGAAATAAAAAATAAAAGTGGGCTGTGCGTGCAGCTCAATGTGAAGGTCCTGGGCTTAGTCCTCACTGTCCCCCCCCCCCCACACACACACAATTACATAGAGATTTCTTTATTGTAACATAGCATCCATGAGGGCATAGGCAGTATTTAGAGTTCCTGGAGGAAGTAGTCTGTCCATAGATGGACTCTGAGGAAGTTACAGATAACATGAAGAAAGAGCTGATGCCTGCCTCCTTGAAACTCCTGGGAATGTTCTGCTGCTCTGCTGAGGGAATGGAATTCCCACACTAGCAGGTTAGTTGCAGTAAATATGTGTCAGACATAACCATTTGTGATTCCACACCGTGGAGATGAGATCTTGTCTGCAGCAGGAGGTTGTTAAATTTGACACATTCAGCATGAATTGTGTGGCCTGGCTACTCTTAAACTTGGGCCTTCCAGGCCTGGCATGTGGTAGAAGGAAATGCAGTTGTGGTGTTTGGAGAGGGTGTCAGCTAGGGAGGGAAACATGAAGGCAGGGATGGGAACTTGGCCTTCCTAGAAGGAAAGAAGGCTACTTTTGGAAGAATGCATCTGTGATGCAAGGTCTCATGGAAGGTTCTTTTCTTCAAGTAGGTAAATCATTTTCTCCACCCTGACAGTCTTCAAGGTGCTTCCAAAGGGTGTCTAACATGTGGCCTGCCCCCCCTTTTTGCCTTTGATTATTTTTTTAATGTTATAATGGAACAATTTTAAAAGCTAGCTTTAGTGCTTATATACATTAGCTGTATAATCTGCATATTTATATTGCTCAAGGCACTTCCTTGTCACTCAAAAAAGAACTAAGGGCAAAGAACCGGTGAGCTGTGGGTTACATACCCCCGAGGCCTTCCTGGTACCTGGAATGAAGGTTACTGTTACCTGGAGAGTATAATATCTCCTGTGATTTCGGAGTCCTGTCTGTGAGTGGGGTGGGGCGGGTATGGTGTCTAGACGGTGTGCATGTTTCCTTTTCTTTCCGCAGGGGGAAAATTTTTTTTTTTTTTGGCAAGGAAATTTAGAAGTCTTCTATGGAGCCTATGATGTTTTTTTTTCCAACCTAATGTGTATGTGGAGTCCTATTTTCTTTGTGTATGTACCAGTGCCCCCGCCCCCGCCCCGTGTGTGTGTGTGTGTGTGTGTGTGTGCGCGCGCGCGCGCGCGTGTGTCTATGGTTACTGTTAAACTGACCCCTACCGTCTGGGGCACATACCAGGCGTGAATCAAGCTCGGCTCCCCTACCCTGCGAAGGATTGCGGTTTCCATGCTGCGCTGGTAGATTTACGCGAAGTCCCTTTAACTGGTTGTGATACTTTCATTCACAAAGGTAGAATGCATTACGCTTCGTTTCGCTGACGTTTAAAAACACAGTGTTAAGTTGTTCTGTGTTTTTTAAAATAAGCGCCATCTTTATACATTTTTATGTTGGAGGCTGTTTTTACAATATTAAGTTTCAATGTTGGAATTAATGACGAAAATGCCTTTTTATTTGTTTCTCCTTTTTTGTTGTTGTTGCAAGAAACTTGCTTGCAAAACCTGTAGCTACCTAAACAGCTGAACTTGGCTGCACTTGCAGCTGGAGGCCGCAGCGATTGGCCAGGCCCCAGGGTCGCCCGAGCTGCGTGTTCCTTCCCTTCACGCGGACTGTCACCACGGCCCGTCGTGCCGGTCTGGAGGCCACCGCCGCGCCGTCCAGGTCCGGCCGCCGCGCCCGGCCGAGCTGTTAGGAGGCTCTCGATTGGCCCGCGCGCTGGCTGGACCTGCCTCCCGCGCTAGGCTCATCCGGCGCGCGCTTCCCGCGGAGGGCCGGGCAGGGCGGGTCAGGCACCTGCGCTCGGCTCGCGCCGGTCCTCTCTGCCTCGGAGTCGCGCCTCGGTGCCACCTCCCCCCCGGCACTGAGCCCCCTCCGTGGGCCAGCGTGGCCCCGTGTCACAGATGACTGAGGACAATGAGCACCGGGCTTAGACTTCGGTAAGGTAAGTTCATTTTAAGCCAGTTGTGGCTCGGTGACATTATTTTTACCTTTATGTTGAGAGAAATGCCAGTTGGGAAGGTAAACAGCAGAGAGGCTGGGGACTGTCCAGCGGGGGCCTTGATGACAAGGTCACCAAGGTATTTAGCCGATGGGTATAGTGATACAAAGGAATCGTCAGGAGATAACACTGGAGGGAGGGGCCTGCCCGCTTGGCTCCTTACCTTCCCTCCTTCCTATTGAGGAGAAGGCCAGTGCTGACAAATAAACAAACGTTCGTTAGGAACAGGTAAACAAGCCGCCTTGTGCAGCAGCAGGCTCAACACCTGGCTTTCTCCAGCCCTCAACCCCAAGGCCAGTAGCGGAATGTTAATTACAGCTTATTGGTGAGGGTGGCTAACTTTCCCCCTTGCCATAGAAAAGCAGCTTTTTCCTTTTCAGGCTGGTCTGGCAGGTGGGTCAGTGGATTCTTCTCACCAAGGGATCTTGATTGGACAGGTTTCACGCCCTCTGCTGGTACTGGTGTTCGAACACCTGAACTCGAGCCACAGTTGAGGTGCTAAGGAGCATTAAGCTGTGGTTCTAAGCTTACCTTCTACTCTGATTCCATTTTGCTTGGAAATAGATTGACAGACACTTCGAGGACTGTCCTGTCATCCTGGCTTGTGTTGCTGGTAGCAAACTCATAGTCCTCAAAGATTGGTGCAAAGGTTAAAAGTTAGAGATCCGTGCTTATGCTCTGGCCATTTTGTCCAGGTAGGGAGGATATAATATTGTCTTAGATTTTGATTTTTAAAATGAAAACATTAATAAATGGGTAAAAATCTCTCTATAAGCCCAAAGAGATGCTAAGACTGTGTTTCCTGTCCCTGATAGTTTCATGGGCTTAAAATACCTTAAAAGGAAGTGTTTACCAGTTGCCAGGGATTCCAGTCCCGTAGTGACCAACAAGAGGAAAAGTACATACAAAGGTGGTGAAAAAGAGGTGGTAAGCAGGGTTTTTTCTTTCAATGTGTATTGCTATTTGGAATTTTTCATTTCTCAGCTGCCAGCTGATGTGTCTTTATAAAAACATTTGTCTGTGAGATCAGTGTATTAATAATGCTACACATAAATGCCAAAAGTGAGTGCTTTTGTAAGTAAGATAACATTCCCCACCAGGTGAACTGTGATTGTCACATAAGTCTACAGGAACGATTTCAAATATGAGTACAAATAATACCTGTATGGTTGGTGATGGCTTAAAGTATATGTTGCCTGGCAGGTAGGTAGAGAGGTAATATGAAGTGAATGTATAAGCATTTAAGGAGTTAAAGAGAAACAAGCTTTGAAGGCTAAGTAGACATTGAATGTTAGTACCAATCTGTATCTCAGAAGTCTACCCTTCACTGAGGAATTGCAACTTAGAGAAATATAAAAATCAAAAGAAATTTCCTGTTTTAAAAATGTCATTTTTACATGAGAAGGGATACATGCAATCTTAGTTAATTACTATCCTTTTAAAAAATCACCATTTGTAAAAACAATATTTTAAACAAGTATGGCAAAAAGAGAAAACTGGCTGAAAAACATTTTATCTACTAAAAAGTAAATGAAGTTACATTAGTAAATCCACATTTGATATTAAGGGTATAGAATATGCATATTTGTGAGGTACCCAGGACCCCAAGGGGTAACTTAGCAAAATCATTAGGCAACTGGGATAAGTACAGAGGAATTTCATTCCAAAAGCAGTATCATTAGAAAGTTAGATTGGAGAGCCAGGAGATTAAGTATCTTTCAAATATATTGTTTCCCAAGTGACCATTTTTAAAAGCTTCCTTCCCTGGGCTGTGGAATGCCTGCCAGGCTTCCTCCACTCCTGTGCAGCCCACAGCAGGGCTGCCTAGCCTCCCCTCCAGACACACACCATGCACCCCGCGCTACAAGTGAAAGGCTGTGCAGCTTAGGCACTTGTCCTTCTGTGTCCCTGCAGGACTGCCTGAGGCAGGCAGCCCCGTGAAGTTAGAGGCCCAACAGCTGGGCAAGAACCTTCTTGGCTCACTGTGCTCAGCTGTTTGGCCCTTGGCGTGAGCTGAGCTAGGTGGGGTTCAGTAGCCCTGGATGTGAAAAAAGGGACAGCGTCCTCGCTGTCACCACCCCTCTATACATGACACCAGTAAAATGCCACTGGTTGATAGAAGAAGGTTGGCATGTCTCATTAGATCAGTCCTCCCAAAGGCATGTTTTAAAAAAGGCCATAGCAATTTAAACAGTCACATTTTATTAAGGCTAGGTGGTGCAGTCCTATAATATTAGCACTCTGGGAGGCTGAGACAGGAGAATCACAAGTTCGAGACTAGCAACTTAGTAATTTAGCTAGACCCATCTCAAAATCAGAAATACGAAGGGGCTGGGAATATAGCATAGCATGAGGCTCCTGGGCTTGATCCCTACTACCAAAAAAGGTCACATTTTGGAGACAGTGGGAAGTGATACCTCAGGACAGACAGAAGGTTTGGGAAGGCAGGACCAGAGTCTTGAGTCATTTTGTTTCTTAGTTGGACAGAGTATTTGGCTTCAGAAATGATAGATAGTGGCAGTGAGCATAGTCATTGTGGCGTGTCTTCTAATCCCCTCCAGTCCGGAGCTGTCCACAAACCTGTATGAACTGAAACGGATAGGAAGGCCTGCGGCCCCCCTCTGGCCTGGGTGAGGAGGTGGGCTTTGCTTCTGCCCTCCAGCCTGGTGGTATGTCGGTGACCTCACCCTTAGAAGTTATGGCTGTTTATAGTTGCTCGCTTTACACCATGTACCGAAGCTCCCCGGTGAACAGTAAGCTCCCAGGATCCCCTTCCCACCAGCCCCTGTGTGGTGCAGGGTGCTCCAGCCTCCCACGGGTGTTCCCGCTCAGAATTGCAGAGATCTCAGTGACCTTATGTTTGGGCCATGTTCTTCATCGTGGTTCACTACTTCCTCTAGCTGGTGCCATATGCGTCACTGCGATTGCCTGACCTCGAAGAGAGAGAGAGGAGCTGGGCTTGGAGCCATGCCTGTAATCCCAGCTCCGGGCCGGGGCAAGGGCCTAGGCAGTCTGGCAACTTGATGAGACCTTGGTCCTGGGTTCAGGTTCCTGTACAACAAGAGACGGAAGGAGAGAAGAAGGAAGAAAAGGAGGGGGAGAGGAGACCAGGAGAGGAGGGGAGGTGGAGGAGGGGTGGGGAGAAGGATTTGTCCATTAGCACCAAGATGTTAGAAGTTAGAAACACGGATGCCAGTCAGGGCCCCTTCCCTTTCTTTTTGTCCAAACCCAATCAGGAATCCAGGATCCTTTCCCCTAACAATTCTGTGGGGCACTAAAAGGGTTTCCGGAGCGCATGCTGGCTCTTAGCTGGCCCTCCTGACCCGGAGAGGGAAGCAGAGGCTTAAAAACAGCGAACCGGTCCCAGCGCTGAGTGCCTGCAGGAGCGCTGGCACGAAGGAGGGGTGCACGCGTGTGGCCCTGCCTGCTCACACGAACGGCTCAGAAGGCGGGTGGTTGCTTGGTGAAGGGTGCTGGAAAGTTCAGCTGAGAAGGACAGCTCCGTCTCCGCCATCGCCTTTCCCTGAAGAAGGGACCCCGTTCCGCCCGGCCCCTGGCCTGCGGGCGAGCTGGCCTCTGGCGGGGCATTCCAGGAATGCCAGCGTCTTGCCCGCCTGCGCGGGGCTTCGGAGCCGCTGGGCCTGAGAACTGCTCCCGCGGCCATCTGCTGCGGCGCAGGAGTCTCATAGCAACCGCGTCTCAAGAATGGAGCCCCCCTCCTTTTTTTTATTATTAAAATTAACTAACAAAACTGAAAACTGCTCCACTGCCCACAAAGAATTACAGCAGGATTCAGATTCTTTCTACAGAGTGATGAGCTTTTAAGGAAGAAAACCCACAATCCTTAATTCTTGTTCTTTAACTGAGCAATTTGTACGTGGGGTTGAAACCTTCATTTTTTTTTTCTCCCTCTGCGGGTAGAATTCTTTTCTGGGGGGCTGAGGAGAAGTAGAAGTGAAAACAAGTTTTCAAAGCTGTGGGCAAAATAACTGACAGACATACACTTAAGAAAAATATGGCAAGAGTTTCGAGATATTTCCTACTATTTGTTGCTCTTAGCCATCTTGTCAGCTGGGGTAGTTTTTCCCTCTTTAATAAGGTGAGCCTGCTGTTCAGCAGCACGGACCTCAGACAAAGGCTCTGACCTGGCAGTGACAGTGTACGCACTCCAGGGTGAATCTCCTGGATCTGGGCAATGGTGGATCTCAGAAGAGCAGGGAGGTAACACTTGTAGCTTTATATATTTTTAATCAAGGAGACATTAAGTTAGCCGTTCATAAAAGCCGAGGTCATTGCTCAGTAATAGACACTGGAAGCCAGGAGAGGCAGCCCATATAGGGACCAAAAATTTTAAATCTATTTTGCATTCTACCCCTTTCTGGGCAGTTTCAGGAAGGTACGACCGCTCAGAGGGCAAGTCCTAATCTGCAAATTGGATTTCTACATCATTACCAAGGTTACCTATAATCACATAAAAGGAATATAAAAATAACCCTTGGATGTGCACGGATCTGTAAAGGTGGGTTCTGTGCTACCGCTCTTGTTGTACAGTCCTGAGAGCCATTTTCATGAGAACTTATACATATCCTTCACTTGTTAGTGTGGCACATTTCCCTCAGAAATTTGTGTGTGGAGGTGGGTACTGGGGATCAAGGCCACGGCCCTTATGCCAAGCTGTATCCCCAGCCCATTTTTATTTCTGGTTTTGAGAAAGGGTCACACTAAGTTGCTAAGTTGCCCAGACTGGGCTTGAATTTGTGATCCTTCTGCCTCTGCCTCCCAGAGTGCTGGAATTTTAGGCCTGCAGTGCCTAGCCCGGCTTCTCTCAAACTTTTGAAATAAAATTTCTCAGTGGGGACATAGGGCCTGGTACTGAGAAAACCTTCCCTACTTGATAGCTCTTGTCCACGCATTACCACCACTCCTGTGGGCATCAGACAGCACCACTTAAGCACACGGCACAGAGCTGTGTTCTGTTAGAAATGGGTACTTTCACCCTTGGGAAATGTTGTTGAGAGGCTAAGTGGTCCCTGGGCAGAGGGATTGGCAGGCATGTGGACCAGAGCCTGACTCCGAAGATCCTTTCAAGTCTATAGTTCTGCTCCTCTGATTGTTTCCTGTGTGAATTAAACTCCCTACTTGGCCTGAGTGTTGGGTTCTATCTGCTAATCGGTTCCAACGCTAGGTCTTTGCACATATACAGGGAGAAACTGACTTTCTAAAAAATTGGCCGTGTTTAAGCTAAGCCATTGTTTCTTTTATGAAAGTATCAAGTCCGTACTCTTCAGAGACAGGTGTATTTTGAGACACTTCGTTCAAATTTCAACTACAAAAGACCTGTTGAATTCTACTGAATTCACAATATATTACAGCTGCTCATGCTTGAGTTTGATATCTAGTTCCTTCTTGAGGCCACAGGAGTTGAGGTGGGGAGGGGCCTAGTATGGATACAATGAAGACGGGGCGCCAGTGTGTTTTCCTTCTCCCCGCAGTCCAGAGGCATTGTTGCCGTTTAGGGTACTTCAGGGACACCCTCCAAATGATCTTTTTGCTTACCCCTTCAGGTATCTATAGATTCTGCTCGTCTCCTCCTGTGAACTTGAAGGATAAGGATTATAACTCATATTAGGTGACAGCTAGGTCAGGAAGCTAGGAGGAGAAAGAGCATCCTTATCTCCAAGCACGTGACAACTATCAATTTTTTTTTTCCAGTACTGGGAATGGAACCCAGGGCTTGACTCTGAGGTATATTCCTGACCTGTTTTAAAATTTTTTATTCTAAAACACTGTCTCCCTAAATTGCAAACTTGTTATCCCCCTGCCTCAGCCTCCCAGAATGCTGGGATTTCAGGCAGGCCTGTATCACCACACCCAGCTGAAAGGCCACTTTAAATTCTGTAAATAGGACATTAGTTTGAGAGTTTTGAGAGTAAGAAGCAACCAACCGCAGCAACTCTGTTTTACTTAGGAGTGGTTGTCAGGGAAGCCATCCTCCTGCAGTGGCCAGGCAGGTCTCAATGCCTGGGAGCCCAGTGTTCCTCAGTACCCACAATGCCATGTGTCTCTGCGATTTCGAGGATGGCTTCTTGTCATGTCTACAGCTTGCTGCCCAGTAGCTCTGTTGTGATTATAAAGTGGAATAGACTGGAGCTCCTTTTTCTCATGAACAAACATTTGTGTGGTACTTACAAAATTGCTAACTTTCCTAACAACCTCATGATGAAGTTACACTTTTTATCACCATTTAAGAGGCGATTCAATAATTTAGGCTGTTAAATAGGAATTTAAAAGTATAGCTTTTGTCATGGAATTGCTATGAAAGTTAATGGTTTTTTGCAAGTATCAAACAAATGTTTATCAAGTTCAAGAGCTAAGATACCTGTTCGTACCTAACACGAGATCACACAGTGGCAGACCTGGGATTCGGATTCAGACCATCTACCATCAGGTCTGGGCTTTCAACTGCTGCATTAGATGTGCTTTGTTTAATATTCCCTGTGTGTGTGTGTGTGTGTGTGTGTGTGTGTGTGTGTGTGTGTGTGTGTGTCGGTGCTAGTGATTGAGCTCAGGGACTTGCACATTCCAGGTGATTGCTTGACTGCTGATCTATGCCATCAGCCCTGGGCCACCCTTATGTGTTATAGCGATCCTGTTGACTTAGAGGGGAAGGTCCTGGGGTATATCTTTATTCTTTATTGCCCTCTGTGAAGCAGAGAACCTAAGCTGTTGACACCCAGTGCCTAGCGTAGTGCCTGGTGCATACAGATACTCAAATATTTGTGGAATAAGTGAGCGAGTGAGGGAGTGACGTGAACAAACAGTGGGAAGGCCATAGAAACGCCTCACTTGTCACCAGAGTGCGGAAACAGCATGATGGCAGGGTGTCCCTTCTGTAAAATCTTTAACTTTGAAGAATTAAAAAAATAAAATTAGAGTTAAAGTTATCATAGGACAGTTGCTTGAAGCACTGTTCCTAGTTCCACCCTGTTATGTGGTCTTTGATACTTTAATTAATAAACCACAAACACACTTGGACCCCAAAGACCCTGACGTCAGACTCATGCCTGCTACGTGACAGTTGGGAAGGAACAAAACAGGGAGCCATGAATTCCACTGAGCCACAGCTTCGGTGTGCGATTGGGATTGAGTACGTTTTTACAAAGTGACTTTGAGGCTCATGGGTCTGTCGTGCGGTGGAGAAAGCTAGCATCTGAGAGAACAGTTGAAGTCTGCCCAGACTAGCTCAAATAAAAAGAGGTTCTTTGAAGAGAGATGAAGAAAGTGTGTGAAACCCCACTAGCTGGAGAGGTAGGAACACTGCTAACCCAGTGGTGAAGAGACCTGGGGTCAGAAAGCCTGGGTTTGAGTCCCACCTTTGCAGTGCTGACTTCAAGACACTGGGTAAATTGCTGAATGTCTCTAGACATTGCTTATCCATCCAAAAGTAGTGAACAGTCCTGGTGTCACCTTCGGTGGACTGGCATGCAGATTAGATGAGGTAATCAGTTTGAAGCCTTTGGAATATTGCTGAAGGTATGGTAGGAGCCCAGTAGCCAGTTTGTCTTGGTAATTATTTAGGGAGTAGGCAGCTATTCATTTGCCTTATGGATTGTACAGCTTCTCGTCTTCGCTGCCTTAGAGCATCAGTTCCATTGACCTCCATGCAGACTGCCCTCCAGGACAACATGGTACCAGAGTCAATTTCATAGCATCAGGCTGTCATCAGGGTACTGGATGTGCCTGTATTTCCATCCTGTCATGTTTAACATGAACATTTCCATCTTCAGGTTTATTCCTCATGGTCATAAGATGGCTGCCACAGCTGCAGGCATGATGCTTTCGTACAACTTTGCATAAGGAAGAGAGAGAATCTAGCTTTGTGCACTTTCTCAAGAATGAGGGGAGAAGGAGTGTAACTCAGCAGCAGAGCACTTGCCAAGTGTGCAGGAGGCCTGAATTCAATCCCTATCACCACGAAAAATGATATAATACTCTGGAGGCTGAGACAGGAGGATTGCCTTGAGTCCAAGGCCAGCCTGGGCTCTATAGTGAATTCAGGACCAGCCTGGACTAGAGAGCAAGACCCAGCCTCAGAAAACAAAAACAAACATACAAAAGCCTCCAGCCATTTTTTTTTTTTTTTAATACTGGAGATTGAGCCTTTACTGAACTGTATCTCAGGCCCATTTTCAGTTTTGATTTTGAAACAGCTGGATTACAGTCCTACCCCACCACCTTTGGCTAAAGTTTTGCCTCGGATCGGATCTCACTGCGTAAGATGGCAATCTGTACCCACAGTCACACTAGTAACTGGCAAGGAGTCAGTTACAGTGGCTGGTGTAGATCCAGCACAATTCGTCACTTAGGGCTGTGGCTGAGTCGGCCTTTCTGAGTTCCGTGTCACCTGATACTGCGAGAGAGTCAGAATTACACCTGTGATTCTCATGACCATGGGGTCTGTGGCTCAGGTAGTACGAATAGATCTTAAAAAAAAAAAAAAAACTTTCCTTTTTTTATGATGAAAATATTCATAGTTTTGTAAAACTGGAGCCAATCACAAGTGCCAGGCACTCTCCATCCAGTTGGACGTCTTGTGCTAAGTAGAACAAGGCAGAGGAGGTGAAGGAAGTGAGCAGGATCCTATGAAGGACAACATATTCAGTGACAGATATATGGGTGAACTTGTCCGCAGGGGACAGGAAGCTGAAATCCAATATGATTGTTTTCCTTAATCATAGGTTAATAAGGTAGGTAGTAAGTAGGATCTGGCTTCTGACTGTGTGAGCAAAGATTATGTAATTTGAGGAAGCGGACTTTATAGCCTAATCTCCAAATTGCTGGGGGAGGGGACACTGAAAGCCCCCATCTTACACAGTGAGAGGCTACAAAAATAAGGGGCAGCATTCACTTGGCATCCAGCAGCTATCTGTCATCGGCCAGGCACTGTGCTAGGTTTGTAAGTTAGGTTACAGAGCTGAAGGACAGGGCCCCTGCTTCCACAGAGTGCAGTCTCGACTGGGTGATTTGGACAAGAAAATCTGAGATTGTCGCAGGCACTGAAAGAAAAGGGGAGGGCTGCGGATGTAGCTCAGTGGTAAAGTGCATGTTAAGCATGCATGAGTTGCTGGGTTTGATCCTTACCACAACCACCACCTCCAAATAAAAGGGTAAAATCTTTTTATAGGAGGATGACTGTCTTGATTTCTGGAGGGATGAATGGGAGTTAGGTGATAGATTTAGTGGCAACAGAAACTAGGTAAAATAAATATCTTGTACAAAGGCTGAGAGGTGCTTGAACACTTGAAGAGAGCTGTAGCTGAGGGCCCATGATGCATTTGTGATCTGCTAACTGCAGGGTGATGCTGGCCAGGAAGCAAGGAGCAGGGTCCGAAGTCCAGCCTGTGTGTGGCTCCCTGGCACAGCTGCCTCCGCCTAGACAAGGAAGTAGCCTTTTCTAATTTGCGTAGGTTGTGGACCGTGGGTAGCCCTATCTGCATAGTGTGGTCTTCTCTGATTAAAGAGTATACTTAAGGATGCTCATGAGTTTGAACAGAACCCAGAAGGTGATATTGTTATGCCCAGATTGCAAAGACCCCAGAGAGACCACCAGGAGACTGAGGCATGAATGAAAGAGCAAGGAGCCTATATCCGGGCTTAAGCTCGGGCGGGCCTAAACTTGGGTTCTCAGACTTCACCAACACAGTGGATTCATGCCGAGAGCCTCAAACCCTTGCGAAGCAGGGTTTTTATGGGGTAGGAGAGGGGACGGTTACAGTGAGCACGACGCAGGTATAGCACGTGATCACAGGTACATTCATAAAGCATGAGAATCAGGTGAGTTTATAAGGCCCACCTGGGGTATAAGCTGAAACTCAGGCCTATTAACTTTTCTAAGGGCCTGAGGCCTGTAGTTTGTTTAGCCTGGGTGTTTCAATATGGAGTTAATGAAGAATTGAACAGACAGAGCAGGGCTGGGGCCATAGCCGTAGCTCAGTGAGTGATTAGAGAGCTTGCCTGGACAGCACAAGGCCCCGGGTTTGATCCCCCGCACCATGTAATAGCTGGGCATGGTGATGCACACCTGTAATCCCATCACCTGGGAGGCTGAAGTGAGAGGATGTTGTGAGTTCTAGGCCAGCCTAGGCTGGACTACGGAACAGCACCCCGTCTCAAAAGAAAAGACAGAGCAGTGGCCAAATCAAACCTGGCTTTGAGAAAGATCATTCTGGCTGTTGTTTGGATTTTGAAGATAGCAATTCTGGAGTGGGGGAAAAGTCATAAGAGAAGACTAGTCCTGATGAGAAAAATATTGACCTGCGGCTGTGGGCACAGGGCAGTGGGAGGTGTGACATGGAGAAGGCAGCTTGAGTTGCCTTGGTGCCGGGCCGGCTGTTAGATGAGGGAGTAGGAATGAGTCCCTGACTTCCAGCCTCAGGCGCTCAGTATGCTGGCAAAGGCCGGTAAACCCAGGAACTTTGACACAGTGTGTGGTAAGGTGTTACCTGGTGAATAAGAACAATAAAAAGTTCCTTATATAAGCATTGTGGTTAAAGATTAAAAGGAAGGCTTCGATACTCACTTTTGAACCAGAGGAAAAACACCCAGGTCTTGAGTTGTTTCCTACAGAGAATGACCAATTGTTACGGGAGGAAATCATATCTGCCTTTGGGTTAGGGTGTCTTTGAAGCACAGCAAGATGCCCAGCAGAAAATCAGGCCACTCATGAGGACAGAGAGAAGTACAGATGACTTACTCATTGCCCTTACGTCTTTCATGAGTGAAATGAGCCGGGCTTGCTGGTATAGGCCCTTGGGAGGCTGAAGCAGGAGGATTACAAGTTTGAGCCCCACCTGGGCAATTTAGTGACTTAGCAAGATCCTTTCTCAAAACCAGAAGTAAAATATGTGCTGGGGATGTAGCTCAATATCAAGTCACTGGGTTGGATCTCCAGCACCGCACATGCAAGCATACACACATACACACACCAAGTAATGCAATATAAGTAATACACTGTAGACCCAGAGTTCCTCAAGGTCTTTCCCATTCTTTTTAGACAAAGCAGTGTCTTGTTTTGTGCCTGAGAACGGGTATGCCAGCAGCGAACATTCTTCTGGTTACCCAGTGCTTGTCGTGGTGGCTCGTGGCCTTGGGTTTGAATTCTGAGTCTTTTACTTTCTGTCGCTTGGGGCAGAATACTTCTCTCTGTGACCCCAATCAGCACATGAGGAGAATGTGGCCTGCCCGGCAGGACAGCAGGGAAGGTGGAGTGAGGATCACAGTGAAGTGCTTGGCGTAGGGCCTGGCAATGGTAAGAAGTAGTCCTTGTTGCTGTTCTTATGAAGGCCAGTTTCAGACAGGAAGAAAGGGTAGGATTCGCATTTCTAGCCTTCAGTTACTCCTTGGCACAGCAACTATCAAATGGCGACTTTGTGTGTCATATTGCCTTCTGCATGGGCTGGCCCAGGAGGAAGATGGTCCGTGCTGTGGCAGCCAGAAGCAAGTCCCACTCCACCTGCTTCTTCCCAGTGTGCCTTGAAACCCTGTGCGCCTTTCTCTGGGGTGGAGAGCCACACCTCAGACAATGGGGTCTACGTGTTCATCATACTGTTGGGAGATGCACGGGATTCACAGCCCAGGGTTCAAGTTTGGATCCAGAGAACGTGAAGAGAGAAGCAAGACACTGTGGGAAGTCTAGTCATACTTTATTCAGGTACAGCAGAGTGCGTGACAGATACAGGTCACCTCCATAAGTCGTGCCTGTAAGTTACCTCAAGTCGTGTCTTTAAAGATAAATTCAGAGTTTATATAGTAATATTATAGGCAAAAGTGGCATTCTGCTGGGCAAATGCATAAGGGGGTGGGGGGTGTCTCAGGGGTAATATGGCAATGGCCCTGCCAATCCAAGTCAGCCTAA
This sequence comes from Ctenodactylus gundi, assembly GCA_004027205.1. Lineage (NCBI taxonomy): Eukaryota > Metazoa > Chordata > Mammalia > Rodentia > Ctenodactylidae > Ctenodactylus > Ctenodactylus gundi. The sequence continues at coordinate 63,773 of PVKB01000929.1, read as the reverse complement.
CTATGTTTACCATAGAAAGGCTCAAGGCTATACCATGGGAAGGCCTGGGGAAACCAGGACCTAAGCTACTCCATATTCCCTACAATATCCTAGGTGTTTATCCAAAACAATAAGAGGTCACTGGAACTGTACTTGTTATTGCATAAATAACTGACAAAGAATATTTATTGTTAACAACTTATGGCTTCAGCAGCTACAGCGCGGAAGAAAATGTGCTTCAACTTTCTTATCAAGAAATGGTCTTGATAAGACACTTGGTGATCATAGCTTCCGGCATGGTCAGGAAGGTTTCTGTTGCTCTGGCCAGTTTTCATTGGCCATGGGTGTGATAGGGAATTGTTTTATAAGTGGCCTCATCTTAAACTTATTAAAAAAATTAAAGAGGCTTTCATGCTATACTGGAACTGAAAACAGATGGTGTGCTTCTATCTTAACTGTAAAGGAAAAAAGGGGGAGTGGTAAGGACTTCAGAAGATAGTACTGTACCTGGGATAAGGAATATACATTTAAACATTAAGCATTATTTTTGATTGCCTCTATAAATCTTATTTCCTTTCTTTTTTCTTTTGTGAGAGATTGAGCCCCGGAACTTAGCACTGAGCTACATCCTCAAAACTTTTTAAAAATTTTTTTTGATTTTGCTAAGTGTTTGAGTCACTAAGTTGCTCAGAGGGGGCTTGAAGTTGAGGGTCTCTTGCCTCAGCCTGCACTATGGGCCAAGTACAACTGAAGCAACCAGAAGAACCACAGAGAATCAGAAACTAGGAAAAGTGCAACATCCATATTTTTATACTACTATAAATCTATTGTGCTGGGGCTAGAAGAATGGCTCAGAGGTTAAAACTAAGCAAGCACTAAGTACCTGAGTTCAATTCCCCAGCACCACAAGCTGGGCGTGGTGCCCCATGCCTGTAATCCCAGCACTCAGGAGGCTGAGGCAAGAGGATTGCCATGAGCCCAAGACTAGCCTGGGCTCCATTGTGAGTTCAGGACCAGCCTGGACTACAGAGTGAGACCCTGTCTGAAAAAAAAAAATCTATTATGCCTCAGAGAAAGAAGAAAAAAAAGTTTGCAAAATGCTTAAGATAAGGCAACCATAACTTGTTTGCTATAAAGAAGAAAGAGAATTGAGTGGTTTTCAGTACAGGTGATTTTTCCTGAAGAGACACTTAACAATACCTGGAGACGTTTTTGGTTGTCACCACTGCAAGTGGAAAAGGGGCTGGTGTGAACCTGGCATCTGATGGGTAGGGCTCAGGGATGCTGTTAACCAGTCTACAGCATACAGGACACCACACGTCACAAAGGATTAGGTCCAGTATGCCTCCAGTGCCAAGGAGGTGAAGCACGGAGTTAAATAGTGTCTGTTGAGGAATGCAGCCATGGTTTAGTGGTAGAGCACTTGCCTAGCACGAGGGTGGCCCTGGGTTCCATCCCCAGCACAGGTGGGTGGGGTGGGATTGGGAAGGGGAGGAGCTGTGGTTATCCAGCCACAGAATCTCCTTAAGCAAGAAATGAACCTTGCGGCGGGGGCGGGCGGGGGGGGGGGTGGTGGTGGTGGTATGGGATGACCTCCTTCAGTTTGTGCTGTCTTTCTTTGTACGTAACTCAGACAAATTGGGCCAGGTACTTGGGAGACTGTGGGTGGAACAAAACCACCGCCCGATTGCCTCAAGTGCTCACTTCTCAGTGATTTCGCACCCTGTGCACACACAGCTGTTCTGTGTGATAAAGGGTCGGGAGGAAGAGGCCAGGAGGAAAGGCCTCCCCTCTTCAGCACTTTCCTTCAAGGAAAGGGAAAATTGGCTTTTCAGATGCTTCCGAATGGGAGGCTGTCCTGAGCAGCTGAGGACCTTCCCTTCCCTCCTTCCCTTTGCTTTCCCTGATTGAGTTCACAAGCCATTAATGAACATTTACTGTCCCAGCCCCTGTGGTAGCACTGCTTATGGTATGAAAGCTCAGGAGATTTTAAGAACAGCTGAGAGAAAATCATGAAGTCCTATCAATAAGTGCTTTATCCTAAAAGAGAGAAATGTTGAGCAAAACATTTCGCTTTCAGTTTTAATGTATTGTTCTTACAAGGTATAAAATTAATTCACACTTCGCTACATATTTAATTGTCTTTATTGAATGCTGTAAAGAACTGGACATGGTGGTACATACCTTTAATCCCAGCAGTCTGGGAACCTGAGGCAGGAAGATCACACATTCAAGCCCAGCGTAGTAGGCAAACTAGCCATTTAGTGACACCCTATCTTGAAAAGTTTAACAAGTTTCAAGGGCTGAGGATGGAGTTCACTGCAGGTACCCTGGGTTCAATTTCAAATACTAAAAAACAACAACAAATTATACAAATATATAATAGCTGACTGCTATACAATGTTATTCCCTATAGAAAGTTTGTGTCTTATCTCTAAAAGATTACTTAGATCTGGGGCTTACTAGTGGAAGTTTATAGGCACGTAGTATGCAAAACAAAATTTAATTCTAGTAAAAAGTTTGTGGAGGGCTGGAGGAATGGCACAGCATTTAAAGCACTTGCCTTGCAAGCTCATGGCTTTGAGCTTGATTCTCCAGCTTCACATAAAGCTGGATGTGGTGACACAAGCCTGTAATCCCAGAATTCGGGAGGTTGAGTCAGGCATATTGTCCTCCTGAGTCCAAGGCCAACCTGGGCTGGGCTATGCCTGGGCTACAGAGCAAGACCCTGTCTCTAAAAAAAAAAAAAAAAAAAAAAAAAAAAAAAAAAAAAAAAAAAAAAAAAAAAAAAAAAAAAAAAAAAAAAAAAGTTTGTTGGGGGAGGGAATACCCATAACATTTATTAGTACCTCAATATACAGGGACTCACAGAGAGCAGACTAGTTAGAATTAAACAAGCTAAATGCAGGGGCTTGTTTACTTCCTAAGGAAATGAAGAAAAGAGGCTTGGGTTTGGTAAACATCTTGTGGGAGGCCATCATATGGGACTGATCAAAGCAGAATGGAGTTTCCGGAACTAGGTGCCATTGAATTCAAACTTTGAAATAGGCCAGTTTTCCAAAAAACAGAGTCACAGCAACCAGCTACCAACTAGAAGAGGCCCAGTTTGCCTGAGCCAATGTAAGATAGTCTCCTGTGTGTTAACACTACAAGAAAACTTTGAAATGATTTCAGAAGCAGCCAATTAGAGCTTTATTTTTTTCCGCAATTGTGTGTGTGTGTGTGTGTGTGTGTGTGTGTGTGTGTGTGTGTGTGTGTGTGTGTGTTGCTGTGGCTCAGAGAGAGGGCCTCAAACATGGTGGGGAAGTGTTCTACCACTAAGCTACACTCTCACCTGTAATTTTGTCCTTTCCTAGTTTCACATGAATAGGAAAAATCGAAAATATCTGGGTGCAGTCATGGAAGGCATGGACTGTGTGTGAAGATCTGTGGTACCAGTTTATCTTGGTGTCACTGCCTTCCACGAGGAGAGCAGCCCTTCTCTTCCCGGGTGTGTGCAGGACGTTCCTCGAAGTATAACACATGCTTTGCACCTAGGCAGAATAGGACAGGGTAGGGACTTTTTCCTGCATTTGGGTTCAGTTGCTGTTAGCTTATCTTAGTCCACACAGGAGTGCAGCATATTTGCAGTTTGTTCTGTCCTTTGGAGTGGATACAGACATGTCATGGAAACAGCCTTAGGTTGCCAACAATTTCACTAATAACACATGAGTATTTTAAACATTTTCAGTGGAAATTTATTGCCAGTGTCAGCAGTGAATTCGAGTGCTTTTTTTCAGAGAATGTGCAGTGAATAGTCTTTATCAATTATGTACAGTGGCTTTTAAGTTGAGACCCTCTTGGTCAGCCTGTAAGAAAACCAATCACTTTTCAGTCTAATAAATGTTAGTGCATCTTCAGATACTTTGATGGAATTCGCTCTGCAAATAAGGCTTAAGAATGAGGAGGGGGTAGGGGACTGCAGGAGTAGCTCAGTGACTAGAGTGCTTGCCTAACCATGCATAATGACCTGGGTTCAATGCCCTAGCACCACATAAAAATTAGCAGATCATGGTAGCATGTGCCTGTAATTCCAGTACTCAGGAGGAGAGGATGGAGGGTGGCCATGAATTGGAAGCTAGCTTGGGCTATAGAGTGTTTTCAGGACCAGCCTGCCTGGACTGCAGAGCAAGAAGACCCTGTCTCAAAACATAAATAAAATAGGGGGATGCTGAGCCCAGCTGTGTAGGCCTGTAATCCCAGAGCTTTGGGAGGCTGAGGCAGGTGGATTGCAAATTCAAGCCTAGCCTGGGCAACTTAGCAATTTAGTGAGACCTCATCTCTAAATCAAGAATGAGCTGGGTATATAGTTCAATGTAGAAGTCCGAAGTTGGATCCCCAATACACTCCCCCCCCACTGCCCGAAAATGCAGGCTAACCTTCCAATATTCCATGACTGCAACCCAAGATAGATCACTTTTCTCCCAGTGCCTCAGTTTCCTGATCTCTACAATGAGGTTAATAGCCATAGTACTTTCCTCGGAGTGATTATAAGGACGAACTGGGCTAATGCATACAACTAACAGTAAAATTCAGTATGTATTAGTTATTTTTACCGTCATCACTAGTACCATTGCATTGAGTTTTGCCTTGTATTTGTACTAAGCATGGAACTAAGGGTTGAGCCATCACAGCTCACAAGTTCAAGGTGGCTTAAAGACACCTCATTTTGACTACTTCCTGTTCCTCAAGACAGTGATCTTTTAAAAACCCATACTCTGGGAATAATAGGACTGAGACTTAGTGATTTATAATCAAACCCTCAGTCTTTCTATGCAATATGACCATACAAAATTCTGGAAGATGGCCTTGGCCTTCACTTTGATCCCCAAACTCCTGGGGCAGCTTAATCCTCAGGTAGGAGAGAGCACACATTAGAATTGGAGCTCCTGTGAAAGAGGAGGCATTCAACTCAATGCCTTTAGCCCATTATGTGCAGTAACTGGGAGGATGGGTATTGGGTGACAGCGCTTTAAAGGATGCTAGTATCAATGATGTATGTGTATATTTATGTCAAATTGCTGATGTGCTATCTATGGTATTTACCTCTAAATCAAGATAAAATCAAAATGTTGTGTAAAACAGAGATGGTTTTATAATTTTGGATTTTCAGTTTATTTCCTAGAAACATATCTCACTAGTTCCCTAAGTAAAGACACATGGTTGCTTTTGAGTTTGACTACATTTAGCTCTGATGTTTTATTCCAATAAATAAACATGCTTGATCAAATGATCGTTTGAAAGTGTGAGATTGCCTCAAAAGTATTCGATATCGTTGCTTAGCCAGACCTCCTAGTGATACAGGTCTATAATCCTAGCGTTGTCAGAGGCTGAGGCAAAATAATTTCAAGTTCAAATCGAGGCTGAGCAACTTAGCAACTTAGAGAGGCCCTGTCACAAAATAAAAAATAAAAGAGGACTGTGGATGTAGCTGACTGTGAAGACTTGATCCTGAGTACCTAAATAAATAAATAAACTTAAAAACCATTGCTTTACAAGCGTGGATGTTGATAATTATGAATGTCTTAAACAGTTGAAATCCTACCACCAAAGGCAAAGGAAAGTGTAAGGATGTAAAAAGCACTAAAACTCTAAGTTTTATAAGAAAGTGGTATTACCCTCAAAAGTAAGAGGTCTGGCAATTATATCCTGTTGTTTCTAGGCTGGATTTCTAACAAATAATCAATATCCAGATACAGAATGCTGAGGATTTACTCATCTAAAAAACGTGAGCTAGTTGATCTTTGTAATGTATTTTGTCTTTAAATGTCAGAATCAATTTAATGTGTTTTCTGGATTGAATTCCTCAAGGGTCAGAGTAGACTTTTGCTAAAGTGGGCGACAGAACATTGCTAGTAAACATAAAATTGATGTGGATTTAACTTCCTTCTTCTACAAGTCAAACGTAGACTCTAAAAGTGATGTTCCCATGGTGATACGAGCATCAGTAGATGTGTGGAAGGATTTGTCCTGAGAGTATCCGTCAGCCCTTTTGCATGATGACCTCAATGATGCGGGATCAGCGGCCGATTTAGCGGGCTCGTTGGATGACGTCATTGGAGTGAACTTTAATTAAAAACCTGAGTGGAAAATCAAGACCTAAAACATAACCAGGAAACAAATGACATTCAGCCCAGAAGAGGTATTTCAGAGCCCCATTTTATTGCAGGATAGTGGGAAGCAATCATTTTCATTGTAGAAATTCTAAACAAAGTTAGAAAAATAATAAATGAAATTTGAATTCGATAGGCATTGTAGCCTCAACCCATTTCTGTCCTGCAGCCCAACTGTCAGAGAGCAAACACATGTGAGCTGGTCCTTGGATTCGGGCAAGCAGAAATTGTTATAGTCTTATTTAATGTGTAAATAGCAACCAGAGGAAACAAAGAAGTGGCAATAGAATTGCTTGGGAGAACTCTGCAGCTCAGCTGAGGGGCGGCAAAGGGGAACACCTAGGACAGGAGTTTCTGAAGAGGGGGGGAGTTTTTTGTTCATGTCCTTTATCTCATAGCAAAGAAAAAAGGAAAAGCTGTAGATTTTTAAGTAGATGGAGAAAGCTGGGCATGGTGGCACACTCTTTTTCCCAGCACTCTGAGACATCGAGGCCTGGCTGAGCAAGTTAGTAACTTAGGAGGATTCTGTCTCAAATATAAAACGAGGACTGGGATATAGCTCAGAGGAAAGAAAGGCCCTGGGTTCAATCCCCTCTACCAAAAAAAGAGTTTATTAGGGGGAAGAAAGTGTTGTGCATGAAATCCTTGGTTTTTTTCTTATGTGCCACTTGGTGGAAATTCTAATAGTTACGGTTAAATTTCTTTATATACAGAATCACTGCACTAGTTTAGATTTCCAAAAAGATGTATAAATGAACAATACTACATGTATTTGAATCAATTTTTTTTAGGTATTTGGGATTGAGCCTAGGACCTTTATACTGAGCTATATCCTCAACCCATTTTTTGATTTTTTATTTAATTTTAAAACAGGTCTTGCTAATCATGAGTTGCCCAGGCTAGGCTGGCACTTGAGATCCTCCTGTCTCGGCCTCTCAGAGTACTGGGATTTTAGGCATGGCCCATTATACCTTGTCCTGGGACTGTCCATAACAGACCTATGACATTAAATTATATACAAAGCAGTATACCTGGTTGCTAGCAGAAATGCAATAAATACTTCAGGAACATGCAAGTATTGATTTTGGTATGTTAGCCACTCACCAGTCTAACTCAAAATTTGCCTGGCTCCCAGTCGGCTTCCCAGACCTCAATTTCAAAATATGCAAAAGTGATGGAAAAACTGTCAGGATTGTTATTTCTGCCTTGTTTAAAAGCATCAGTTTTACTATCTCATAATTTTGTCTGGGCTAGGGTATAGCTCAGTGGTTAAAGCACTTGCCTAGCAAGTGCAAGGTCTGTGTTCAGTTTCTCAGTGCCACATAAACTGGGTGCAGTGATGCATACCTGTAATCCCAGCACTTGGGAGGCTGAGGCAGGGGGATTGCTGTGAATTTGAGGCCAGCTTGGGCTACATTGTGAATTTAGGACAAGCCTGGATGACAGTGTGAGACCCTGTCTTTACAAAAAATAAAGAATCTTATCCACTTACATTTTATGACATGAAAACTTGATTTAGCACATATTTGGTGATCTTTTGGGGCTTAGGAGGTCAATAGGCCAAACTGAAAATAAAGCAGGAATCTTAAGCAACAGAGGAGAGACCTTTCACTCCCACTCGGTGAGGAACTTATGGCCAGTAAGCTGCTCTCTAATGAGCACGGAACAAGGGCACTGCATCTTCTCTTAATTGGTTTGACAGATATTCATTTAAATTTGAAAAGATTCCCAGCAAAGGAAGGGCCTGAATTCCTTTTGCATCTTAATTCTGTTTTTGTCGCGGTGGCTCTGGGAATGCCAATACAGAAGACAAATAGAGCCCGTGCCTTCACCACAGACCGCCTCCTTTTCCCTTTTTAACTGGCTAGCTCCAGCATAGTTTAGAGTTTGCAGCTGTAAGTTCACCACCACGCACCTGGTTCTGAGAGAATGTTATTGGGCCTGGTTTCTATGTTTTTTTTTTTCTCATGCCTATAGTGGAAAGAGTTTTAAGACTGAACTTAAATAATAGCTTTAGATCAGAGTAAGTGTTAACATGGGCATTGGTGACATGCAGTGCTAACCCAAGGGGATGCAGTCCGTAAACCAAGAACTGTTTCTGGCCTCAGTACTTACAAGCTTTGCAATGATTGGATTACCACCAGTCCTTGGCTAGCCATGGAGGTGGGAAACCATTAGGGTACGGGTGCTCCCAGGCCTGCTTAACCAGTAGTACCACTAACCTTCGCCTGCATGGTTAAATGACCGCCTCAGCGGTGATGGCTGCTCCAGGCTCACACCTTGCAGTCTTTAGCCAGGCAGGCTCTTAACTCCAGACAGTGCCCAGTTAGGGAGCATTTGAAGACTGAACCCCCACCCCTAGGCTGCCTAGGTACCTGTAGTGCTGCCTGCACAGAGCTGTTATCAGGGAAATGTCCAAACACAGACAGCCTTGGGAGGAAAGCTTGATGCTTGCCTAATCTATCCAAGCTAAACATTAGCTCACTTGTTAGGTGGGTCTGTTTCAGTCTGTCCCACACCCACCTCCCACTACCATCATTTTTCTTTCTCATTGCCTTAGAACAGGTTTCTCTTACACTATCAACTCATCTTACTCCAGAGCATAACATCCAAGGAAAGGAGTCTGGTGTTTTAGTTCTGATTAAAAGGGGAGGGTGGGGGGGACAGAGCTTGCAGAACATCTTCTTTTCTCTCTGTCTGTTCATCTGGCCATTAGATACCATCTCTGGGACCCTTATTTGATTTATTGGGTGGAGAGACTATAGCCCAGCACAGTGTTGGATCCGAAGGTCTGGCGAGTGGGAGAGATACTGCTGTAGCAAGTTAATCTACCTCTTAGAGGATCCATTTTCTCCTTGGTAAAACGGGCATAATAAGGTGAGGATTGGTGAGTTACTACTAAAGTATGGAGGGGTATAGTTCAATAATAGAACACTTGCCTAGCATGCATTAGATCTGGGTTTGTCCTGAAGCACCATGATAGATAGACAGATAGGTAGATAGGTAGATCACTGTTCCCACTTGACAAGGAACATTTCCTGGGAACTTGTTAGAAATGGAAATGCTCAGGGCCCAGAACTGAAAAACTCAGGAGTATAGGAGAAAATATTTGTGACCCATGTCTGACAAGGAGTTAATGGCAGAATACATAAAGAACTCCTAGAACTCTACAAAAACAAAGTAACTTCATTAGAGCAATGGGCAAGGAGCTTGAATAGGCAGTTGTCCCAGGAAGATAAACAGGTATCTGTAAAGGTGCTCAGTGTCACCCATCACTGGGGGAATATAAATCAAAAATTACTGGATACCAATATTAGGATGGTACTATTAAAAAATAAAACAAGTAAACATAAACTAAAAGGTGTTAACAAGCATATGGATAAACTGGATCTCTTTCACTTAGCCTTAAAGAGGAATGAGATTCTGACACATGCTACAATGTGGATCAACCACGAGAACTTCATTTATTTGCTTGTATTAAATTATTGTGGGGTCTTTTGTTTGTGTTAATTGTTTTGAGACAAGGTCTCCCTCTGTGGTTCAGGCTGGCCTCACACTAGTGGTAATCCTTCTGCCTCAGATGCCTAAGTGCTGATATTACAGGTGTGTGCCACCACACCCATGTAGTATGTGGTCCTAGGGGGAAAAATCACATACTTGGGGCCTTGTGCTTCCTAGGCAAATGCTCTAATCACTGATCTATGCCCCTGGTTATGTTAAGAACTTTATACTAAGTAAAAGCCAAGCAAAATCCAGCAACCTCCTGAATACTATGTGATTCCATTTATATGAGGCACTCCATGTAGGTCAAGTCATAGAGACAGAAAGTAGAACGATTATTACTAAGTTTGGGGAAATAGGGAAATGGAGAATTCACATTTAATAAGTGAAGAGTTTCTGTTTCACCAGATAAAACTTTCTATTTGCCTGGAGTTTAGATTTTCAAACTTGTTTCAGGCAGCTGTTGCTACCTGGTACTCCTTTTGCTTTGTTTTTAACTTAGCTTTTGGAGAACAAAGGGTGAAGGGCTTTGAAGCATTCTCTGCAACAAAAGTTGATTGTGCCTTGTCTTCCTTTATAAAGGGCAATGAGGACATAATCACAGAGGCACAGTTCTTGGCCATCATCTGTCAAAGCAAAGCAAACAAGCCAGCACCAGTTCTTTCTTACCGTAGTAGAACCAAAGATAACCCAGAAGTAGTGGTTGTTCAGCCAAGGAAAACCTGGCTTGTTGCAGAAATTGTAAACTTTTTTACCTTTTGTTGAGTGATGTGCCATCAAGGTATGAGTCAAATGTCAGCATTTTATGGAGAGGTTTTATTGGTTTAATAAAATCACAGCATTCATATTTGGAAATTTTGGATTCCCTAAAAGGTGGCCGTTGATTTTGTGTTTTTAGTAATCTTTAGTACACCTGTTTTTTTCCTTCTCGTTTGAAAAACACACACGAAAGAAAAGAGAGAGAATATAGAGTAGTTAGTATGTTATATATTAATGTGAAGCTTGGAGCTTAAACCTTTTTTTGCAGAAATAACTGCTCCGCTAATGTTCCACTTTTCGGTACTTCCCAAACTGCCGCATTCTGGATGCATTCTTGTGATTCTTGTTTTGTCTGTATCTGTGTATGTGCGAGTGTATTCTTCCCAATGACATGCACCCCGGAAACCCACCTTGAGCTCTTCTGATTTTGATTCTGTAAGTTGGTGTTTTGTTTCCCTACACACTGCCCCTCCTGCTGAGGGAGCCTGCTGTTAATCCTCTCCAGGCCAAAGCTCCAGGCTACTCCCTCTTCTGTTGACTGAGAGTCCAAAGTCAAAGATGGGCCAGAGGTTCTATGCAGAACCTGTCATCTGTGACCACGCTCTCCAGACCCAGCTGAGTGGGTGGGTATTTGGGGGGATGCTGCTTCCGTGAACATATAGTAGTCCTTATCCTGTTATCCAAATGAGAAACTATTAAGAGGTCTAACAACTTTAGCTTGTTTGTTTTCCATTGTGAGTGGAGGTGAAAAGACTTGAATAACTAAAGGTAATCTACCCCCTCATTTAGGAAAATTGTGGTAGAACATATGTAACATAAAATTAACCAGTTGGGATAGAGGAATAGCACAGCTGTTAAAAGTACTTGCCTAGCAAGCACTGAGGCCCTAAGTTCAATTCCCTGGCACCATGTAACCCAGACAGTACTTGGGAGGCTGAGGCAGGAGGATTAGCTGGGAGTTTGAGGCCAGCCTGGGCTGCATAGTTTAAGAGCATTCTGGACTACAGAGTGTGACCCAGTCTCAAAAAAAAATTAACCATTTTTAAGTCACTCACTTACTAGCTCTCTCTCAAAGTCTGTGCTCCTTTACTGATTATTTAACTTGGTGACTAGGAAGTATATTTTTTCAAGGTTTGATGAATGGGTCTTAGTGGAATTCCAACGATCTCGTTGTTTGGTTATTTCTTAGGCAGAATGTTAAGATTTTTTCCTGAGACAGTGGGAGAGGTGAAGGGGCAAAAGGGAGGCAGTCCTTCTTTCAATCAATTTAGCAAAAAAGAGGAAATGAAGGCAATATTCAGTCGTTCCTGGAAATACATTCTGGGTGCTAACGAGCTGTTTTGGCTGTGAATGAATTGAGGCCCCCAGTTTTTGCCTCGTAAAATTTCTGGCCATGCTTCAGCTCAAGTTTCTTGGGGTTTCTCTGTGTATTCTCCAGTTTTAAGAACTTGAGGTCATAGTGCTCTTGGGTTCCTGCTAGACTGGGATGGGGGTGCTCTCTACTGTTTACCTAGTGTGCACATCGTGTCAGGAACCTTCCCAAGGATGCACTATGAATGTGACCAGCCTCTCGCTTGGCCTCAGTAGCAGAGACATCCCAGACACACACTCTGCTGCTTCTAGCTTCAGGAGTTTTGGGGGGACACTTCAGGGATTACAGTATCTAGATTAGGGTTCACAGAAGTCTTTTCGGACAACACAGACTCAATCAATTCTTTGCTGACTGAAGTGCACTTTTCTTTTTTTGAATTCTTGGAACAATTTATACACTTCCCCCAAGGACCTTGTTGGGTAAAGTGCCCGGCTTTTTTCTTCTCAAGCAATAGGGGAGCCTATTGTTACAAGCCTCAGATAGTTCTCTTCCTCTGTTCTAAATCTTCTGCTGGGAGAATTCTGCATTTTTCTTTTAGAAGTATATGTGTTTTTTTCTAGATAAGGTGGTGTTCGGTAATATTTCACCATAGGGAAGGAGAAAATTTTAATCCAATGTGCAGCTACTAGCATATTTTCTTCTCCCCCTTGGCAGGATAGTCTCTTCACGTGGTAACAATTTTTTGCCTTTTTCTAAGGCAGAATTTCTAGTTTCTCATTAAGATAATACAAGTATAGAATTAGTTTGGTTAGCCAAATAAGATGTAAAGCTCATAATATAAGAATCTGCAAAACTTTATAGGGACAATCTGAAGACCTACAGGTATGTTAGCAAGTAACAAGTGTAAATATCCTTTAAATTCTTCACGAATCCCAGTGTACTGTAAGATTCTAAGTAGCTCATAAGGGGATTATTCTGAGTCCTAAAAGTGTCTTCTTTTGGATGGAACATTAGCGGTCTTCATATTTTATACCAGTGGCTATTGCTATTACTATTAACAATTTTATACCATAAATAATGTAGTTTAAAAATATTTGAGGTGATCAACATACAAGGAGAAAATGTGTTGTCTATTTTATTAACATTTCCTTTGCTTTGATAAAACACCTCAGGTTGGGGGTGTAGCTCAGTGGTTATCATACTCACCTAACATGTGCTGTGCGTGGCTCTAGGTTCAATCCTCTAGCACTGCATAAAAATTAGCTGGGCATGGTAGTGCATGCTTGTAATTCCAGCACTTAGGAGACTGCGAGGAGGATTGCTGTGAGGTTCCAGGCCAGCTGAGGCTATGTAGTGAGTTCAGGACCAATTTGAACTAGAGAGCACAAGATTCTGCCTCAACAAAAGCAAAAAACAAAACAAAAAACCCTTAATCCCTCTCGACATTATATGAGATATGGTCAGAAGATATGGTGAATGTCCAAATTTTTAAAAATTTATTACAGTAAAAAGTATGTTGTCATTAATCCTCCTCGGAATACCTCTTTACTTTGAACAGATTTTGCCCATCATTCTTGCCACTTTTTGAAGCAGTTCTTAAAACCCTCTTTCCGTATCTTTAGTTGTGCTATCATGGCTGCCTTGATACCCTGTATTTTAATCACTTTCTTATTGCTGAAACAAAATACCTGACACCTACAATTAAAAAAGAAAAAGTTTACTTTAGTTCACATTTCAGAAGTCCTAGTCTGTTCATGGTTGGCCGGCAGTGGCTGTGAGAACAGCTGCTTGCAGTACTGCAAGGAATGGGATATGGAGTGGTTGGAGAATAGATGCTTAGTGAACAGGGCCACACCCTTAGCAACACATGCACTCCTAGTAAGTCACCCCTCCCCACCTGGCCCCACCTTTTAACAACATGGGAAATCATGAATTAACCTCTAGGATTCAATCACCTTCCACACACATGAGGTTTTTGGCGGCTATTCCAGACCCAAACCTTAATGTGAATTAACTCACAGTACTTATCTCCCATGGTCATTTTGACTTTGAGGAAGAGCCAGAAGTCTCATAGTGCTGGATCCAGTGAACAAGGCAAATGAGGACACATCATAATGTTTTGTAGCCTGCCTTTCCATTGGATGGAACTTGGCAGTAGCCTTCATTGTATTTTTGATCATGCCTCTCAAAGACATTCATGATCCCAGAACTTGGGAGGCTGAGACAGGAGGATTACCATGAGTTCCAGGCCAGCCTGGACTACATAGTGAGTTTAAGACCAGCCTGATCTATAGAGTGAGATCTTGTCATGAAAAACAAACAAAAAAAGACTCTCATGATAAAGGAATTCCAGAAGGGCTTCAGAAAGTGTCAAGAACAATGGAATAAGTGTATTTGAAGCCAAGAGAGTATTTTGAGGGGGATTACTGGCAATGTGTCTTTTTCTACAATACATTTTTAAAAATTTAAGCATTCTTTGTATATGTTTCAGTCACCTTTTGTACCATAGATGGGTAAGTTCATCTGGTTGGAAAATTAGGTAGGGTGTCACCATTCAAACTTAACCTTCACCTTTGACTTTTATTTGGCTACTCTCGTTATAATGTTGATGGCCAGAAAACAGCATATCAAAAGAAAGGAAGGACTGAGGGAGTAGTTCACCAGTTCCTCTGGCTTTTATTAGTCATACTGTGCCCTCAACCTCACTATTCAGGGCCTGGGAACAAAAGCAACATGGAACCACATTTACCTAGCAAGCCACCAAGTCATATAAGCACAGAACTAGAAGGCCAACCCCACAATTGTACAGACAGGAAAGAGGTTTAATAGTCTTTGACACAATGTCCATAGGTTTAAAAGTTATGTAGCTACAGGACCAGGGAAGAAACACAGACAACTGAAATGTGTCAGATATAAAATCTAGATGGAGGCTGGAGGAACAACACAGCTGTTAGAGCACTTGCCTAGCAAGCACAAGGCCCTCAGTTGATTCCTCAGCACCACATAAACCAAGCGTGTTGGTGCCTGCCTTAATTCTATTACTCAGGCTAGAGGATTATTACATGCTCAGGGCCAGCCTGGGTTACCGAGTGAGTTCAGGATCAGCATGGTCTATAGAACAAGACACTGTCTTTAAAAAAAAAAAAAAAAAAAAAAAAAAGCAGAATGCCCTTTTTAAGAAGTCAGTGGAAAGTAGTGAGGACTGGGGCAAGATGGAGGACTCACATTCCACCTTAAGGAGGCAGCTGCTTCTCAATTCTCGTAGGTTATCATACTAAAAGAATACAGATCCAGTGTGGCCAGAAACTGGACTTTCATGAGGAATGATCCCAAATAATAACATACTCAAAAGCATTATGTGGATCAACCTGAATGCAGACAAGACCGATAAACCACATGCAGACACTGGCCTAGACTTAGAGACTTGTGTCTTGAGTTAGGATGTTAAAGATCAGCCTGTGAGTGGGCCCATGTGGGCCCGCATGGGTTTCTGCAGGTGGCCTTTGTCATTCCTTTCCTCCCTTCCCTGAAAAGATTGGGCTGAGCTCTGTGTATTCTGCACCTACAGAAATGCCTGGCTGCCCTCAGGGATCACTTGAGCTTACTGGAGTGCGAAGGAGGAAGATAGCTGAGAATGGGGTGGTTGGAGAATAGATGCTTAGTGAACAGGGAACAGGGTCGCTGTGAGTCGCAGATGCCACGGAAGGGCCCAGCACATCTGCAGGCCTGCCCAGACTCTTGATGTTAGAAATGATTTTTCTATTAGCCTTTCTAAGAGTGCTTGTATTTGGTGCATATTGCAAGTATTGCCTTCAGCTGAATGGATAGCTAGTGCATTTGGAACCATAGATTTCAAATCTCAGCGTGCTGTTGTCTTTAATTTTGACTGACTGAGCCTCTCCCAGGGAGCAGATGAGAAGGGTGCCAGGTCGGGATGCTGGGGACTTTCAGTCTGGATTTGAGACAAATGATTTAGGCCAGCTGATGCTGTGAGGCAGTATGCTCTGAGGGCTGACAGAACCCATGGCATGCTGGGTTTTGGCCCTCTATGTGTGTGTGTGTGTGTGTGTGTGTGTGTGTGTGTGTGTGTGTGTGTGTGTAGAGAACTTGTCTTGGGCTATGTATGAAGTACATGATATGATTATTGTATATAAGCAATAAAACTTCCCTATAAAATCTTTTATTATTACATTAAAAGCAGCCCACCACTCCCTCCACCTCCCTCCCCTCCCCCCAAAAAAAGAAAAAACGCAAAAACCAGTGGGTCTCAGGCTGGCCAAAGCTGTAGGAATGCAGCTTCTGTGCCTCTCCCTACTTATCATGATGTTTACAGATCCTGTTTGAAGTTGAAAGTAAATCATCCAGCTGCTTAGCAGCTGCTTTGCAGCTCTGAATTTTAGAAGTGGTTGAGCGGGGATCCATCACTGGAGTCACGTAGACCGGAGGGGAAGGGATGGGGGAGAGGCGCCCTCAGCTTGGCGCCTGTACCCTTGATCTGACAATGGTGCTTGTGGCCAGCCCTGTATGGGGAAGCACCTCTCCATCAGATAATCACTGTTTCAGCTGAATGACATTGTTCTAAAAAACAGATGTTTCATGTTCATATTTCTAGGGTTTGGAGTTTTGATCAGGTGATAGGATCAAAGAACAGCCCGGCTCCTTAGTTTTGGATGTATATATAAAATGCTGAGTGGGGCTGCAGGTGAAGCACAGTGCTAGAGTATGTGTTTGGCATCGTGGGGGCCTAAGTGCTGTCCCCAGCAGCACACAAAATAAAATTAATAAAATAAAATACTGAGTGGTGTCTCGGGTGAGGAAATGTGGGCGCCTTTGTTCCATGGAACATCTGAACTCTGCTGCTGCTTCGGTCTCACATCTGGGCATATTTATCTTGGAGTGGAGGAGGCTTGGAGGGTTGCTTGTGATACTTAGTACATGAGAAGCCCATGGGAAAGTAGGATGGAATTCCACAGGGCGTAGTTGGGACTTAGGGGGGAAGCTAAGGCAAGGCCGGAGTCAGGCTTGGCAGCAGCAGGAATCTCCTACCAACTAGAGTTTTGAAAATAGGAGAGTCTTGGGTCCAGGTTGAGCAGCACCTTGCTAGCAAATATTCTAAAAAGGGATTAGCATGTTTGTGGAGCTTATGTGGAATGAAGTCCTTGTTGTCTAATCTGAAGTTCCATGATTCTAACAATATGGTTTGGAATATTTTTGTTTGTTTCCTGAGGTTTTAGATCAGGAGCTCCAGCTCCAGCACAGGGGGAAGTTGTGAAAGGAACAACAAGGATCATAAGTGATGTTTGTTTGGTTTTGGTTTTGTTGTTTTGCAGTGCCAGGGATCTCACACATGCTAAGCACACACTCTACCACTGAGCTACACCCAGCCCAATAAATAATGTTTTAAAACAATCATTCAGGGACAAGGGGAGGAACTAAGTCAGTGGTAGGGTGATTGCTTAATGTGCTCAAACCCCTGGGTTCAATTCCCAGCATGGGAGAAACAAACAGTAAAAAACAAAAACAACCAAAAAAACCTCTGTGTGTATAATCTGAGATTCTTGTTTAGAAAAGTGTCATCGTTTTGTTGTGGACAGTCTTGGACTGCACTGATGAAGGTGTCCATCATGCACCTGGAATATAGGACCAAGCCCAGAACAGCACCTGAAGCAGTGGGAGAGCTCTGGGATGTTCTAGTGGAAAGCAAGCATTAGAGGTCAGAATAAATGAAGTCTATGAGGAAGGGAGCAGAAGTGGCAGGGAAAGAGGGTCTTAGACCTTGGTACTTACAAGAAAGAATATAGCAAAAGTGATGTGGTGAGCATCAGCAAGAATATGCTTTTCTGGGAGAGTTAACAATGTCACCAGTGCGGGCCCTGGTGGGCCGATTTGGCAGTGGACGGGAAGGGGTCTGGATGAGGATGAGCTCCACAGCCTCACTGTAGAGGTTAGTAAGAAGGAACGGAAGAGACGCGTGTGGGGCCTCCCAGGGCAGAGCGCTCTGGGGACATGTCCTCTCTAGAGGAAGTGAGAAGTAGAGGTAGGAGGTCACCTATCTAAGGGGTCTTTGACTGAGTTCTCCACTCTTTAATAAGTCTTTTAAATTATTCAGTGGTCTCTGGTATCTCAGAAGAAAGGGGAGCTTCTCCCTGGGTTGGTCAGCAAACAAACAGCCAGCCTCTCATCCATTGTTATATAATGCGAATGGGCCACAATGATGCTACACATTAAAACCCTTCAGCCGGTAGTCAGGACTCAGGAGGCAGAGGCAGGAGGATTACGAGTTCAGGGCCAGCCTGAGCTACATATTGAGACCCTGTCTCAAGAAACCAAAACAAAATAAGAGCACACCTCAACCCTCTGGAGCCCAAAAGGGGTGAAAATCTGAAGCAACCTCTTGTGACATAAAGTGCCCAGGAAAGTGAAGTTACTTCAGTGAGATTTTTTTGTTGGTTTGTTTGCATCTCTAAGAGTCTCTTATTGCCTAGTATTTAAAATAAACAAAAACAGACTTTCCTCAGTAAAAGGTAGTCTAAACATTGTGGAGAGCCATGTGCAGGAAGATACCATGGGCTCAGGTGGTTCCAGAAACCCCCAGCTGGAGCCAGAGTTGCCTGAGGACATTCACCTGATATTCCTGGCAGCTTCCTTCAGAAAAATAGTACTGTCTAATGCTGATTAGGAGAAAACACAAGCAATGCAAAGAGGGATTTTTAATATGCATTATTTTATATGTTTTTCTGATCCCTAAGCCACCATCTTTGCACCATAACAAACATGCAGTATTCAGCCTCTGGGAAGTTTATTTATTTGTACAGCAATTTGAGTGAAGCTTGTTTTTCTTTCCCTTGTTCTTTATTTTTCCCTCATACTTAGCTGGGACTCAGTTGCTTGAAGGATACAGTCCCAATGTTTTCTTTGGGTCTAATGTAATTTGAATTTTCTCCCCTTCTTGATAGCGTGTTTAGTTTGGGGCAGTTGAATGAGTAGATTGATGAGTTTTTATCAGAACATTCCTCAATTCAACATCAAAATTATGCTTTCATTTTCTAGGCACTGCTTTGTGAGTTCATCATTTTACAGAATAGCTGTGACAGAATGAGCTCATCTGTTATGTTGCTGTTTGCAGAACCTACCCTCTTTTCCTAGAACCAAATCCTATTACTTCACTGTCAACAAAATGGTAGCTCTCAGCAAGGGAACATTCTTGATTTTTGAGGTAGGTGGGGAACAGAGCCAGGCACTTGTACATTTGTTTTCCAGTGAACTGGTTCTTACATTGTAAATGTTTAACCATTCGCCATAGTATTCCCACCGAAGTTCCCGTTTGATTTTCACTTTACTTCATTTCTTACAAGCAGGAGAATGTTCTCTTACTTTCCAGGAGCCCTCTTGAAGCAAGTATAGATTATAGTTGAGGGAGTTTTGTTTGCGAAGGAACAAAAAATGGGCTGTGGAAGACACATTTTTTTCCTTGGTTGAGAGGACAGCAGGCCAGGGAGAACAAAGAATAATGGAAAAATGAATAAATCCTAATGATGGCAGTGAATATATTCACTGTTCCTTCTACTGTCTTTGCTTAAATTGTCAGTGGTAGTGACCAAAAGCAAAGGATTTTCCTTCTGGTTTAAGGTTTTGAGAAATAAGAGGAGAGACCTGAGCTACTAGAGCTACTGGGCAGGGCAAGACTGATCTTATCTGTCCAAGGAAAACAACTCCGGCCAGCTTTCCTTTCACCTCTGAGCTGTCTAGGTTCCTGGAAGTCATTTCTCTCCGGAATTTGCTTTCAGAAAGAAACTTAAGAATGCATTAGGCAGAAGATCTTGATTTATAGCTCACCTCTGTTTACTCTTTTAGGGACATATTTGTTTATTTTAGGAGGAGCTTTATAACTTAAAATGTTATGCTTTTAACTTCATTCATGACATATTAAAAGTTGGGTATTTTACCTTCCGTAAATGTATTCTGCCCTTGCCTTTCCTCTTGCTTCCTTCCTTACTCGCCTCTACCTGAGCTGCCATTGGTCCCAAGGCTATGGATGTAAGTCAGGAGTCGAGGGAAGACTGAATGCCTAAACTGAGCACTTGGCACACCACCTTTAAGAATGTCTGATGGCACTTGGGCCACAAATGACTTTTAAGGTCAAAGACCGTAAGCATGAATCAGATTGGAAACATTGCCTTGCAGAGCCACTCTGTCTGCCTGTTACTTCGCAGGCTATAAAACTTGACTCCTGGCTACAAAGCTAATTGCCAGAGGGCCCAAGAAAAGCCCTGAGCTAGGAGTCAGAAACCCTCAGGGACTATTCCATGAACCGTGACCAAATCACGACCTGAGTCTTCAAGACACAAGCAAGAATATTCTAGATTTTCCTCACTCAACTTACACAGATATATTATTTAAGGAAAATGTTATGTTAAAGTAATTATCCACTGGAAAATCCTTGCATTAAGCCCCTTTTCCCTATTAACTGACAGCTGTGACACAGAACCACTTTTCTTTGAGATTATTACATCCCAGCATCTTTTTTCCAGTCTCTTTCCCATTTAGCTGTCCATTTGCATGAAACACCAAACAGTTTTTAAGCTGTGTGATGTGAGAATGTGGAATTGAAAGGGTACTCTTGGAGTCTGAAATGAGAGATCTTGGGGGGAGGGGTGGAGAGGCGCAAGTGTATCCCTAGCCAACTCCGATGTGTCACAATTGAGGACTCTACATTTGCTTTCTAGAGTATTCTGTGGGGAAAATTTAAATTTAAATGGTGAGAAAACTGCTATTTTTGCTTTATAACTCCCAGTTTATTAGTATTTGTAACTCATGTGGCTGGGATTGTAATTTAGCTGATTTCCAATTTGCTGACCAAGTGTTTTTGCAAACAACTATTTATGTTGGAGAGATACAGAAACTTTAAGAGTTTACCTCCCCCCCCCAAAAAAAAAATAAAAAGAAAGAAAGAACGGGGCTGGAGGAATGGCACAGAGGTTAAAGTGCTTGCCTTGCAAGCACAAGTCCCTGAGTTCAATTCCCCAGCACCACATACAGCTGGGCATGGTGACGCATGCCTCTAGGCAGGTAGATTGTCCTGAATTCAGGACCAGCTTGGGCTACAGAGCGAGACCCTGTCTCAAAAAAAAAAAAAAAAAAAAAGAGTTTGCGCATTACTTCCAAGTCTTTTGGCTAAGAGGAGAGTGTAAAAGAGTGACCCGTTCTTTATACCACATGAATAAAATGATCATAAAACCTTCACATTTCCCCTTATGCCTCATTAAAATGTCAGAGCCAAGAGAGGATTGCAGGCCTGCTCTGCAGTCAGGCATTCCGGCCTAGCGCGCTGCTGTCTGCTTGCTTCAGCCACCTGATTTACCACTGTCTTGATGGTGCTGTGGCTACCTTTGTTCTGTGGCTTTGACAGTGAGGCCTGTCGTCTGCAGAGGACAGTACATTATTGCTCTGGGTCCACTCAGTTAGTTGCCTGCTTCGCTGCCTGCACCTCATCACTGAGAAATTTCTCGGTTTCCTGGGAGATGAGCATGAGCAACACTTGCTCCAGCTTCTGTCATTTCAGGAGGCCTCAGACCTGTCTTGTGGTTCAGGTTTCCAAGGGTGGGTGGGGGCCCAAGAATTCTCAGCAGGGGCAAATGCCACTGTGTGTCAGTGGTGGAGCCATGTGACTCTCTTCTGCCACATTTTCTTCTAAAGTGTGGTCATTGATCATGTGGCTTTTAAAATTGGGCCATGCTTCAGAAGCCAAATGGAAATTACAAAGAAAAGTCCGAAAGGAATCATTGTGTTAACACCCAAACTAGTACGGAGTGTGTACATCACATCTTTCAGGGTTGCCTCAAATCCCCTCTCAGATTTAATAATATTGAATTAAAGCCAGGTAGGACTTGCCATGATTGCAAAAGATTTTGATGTAATCTGTAATGAATTATAATATTTTTCTAAGTTAGAGTAGTATATGAGTTAGTTTTTGCCTGTATGACCTGTTATTTCCTCATTAACCCAAGTATGATGATGTTAACATTATTATTGGAATTGAAAAGATACCCTTTAATGCAAAAGGAGAGCAAAAATATTATACACAAGATTCCTGGGTTGTACAGTGCCTTGGGGACACAGTTTCTATATTAAGTAAGATGATTACCAGGAGGCCAAAATAGCATCTGCATTACAACAGCTGTATGCTTGTGTTTTCAGTTTTATCACTCCCAGAGTAAATTCTGGTAGGTGCTATTAAACTTGGATTCAGATTTCCTAGTGAGAAACCACAGGCCCTACTTCCAAATAGATGGCTACTTGGTTTTATTTTTTTAATTTAATTTAATTTTTTGCTACTTGGTTTTATAGAGCTGTGTCAAGATTAAATACGAGAGAATATTCTCCTTGTTTGAGGGTACAAGAAAAGTCTAACCATTTTCAACAATAACATTCAATCTCCGTCTTTCCTCCACCCCCCTCCTCCTTTTCTTGCATTGCTTGGAGCCTTCATCGTTGCACCTTTCCTCAAGACAGAGTTGAAACTTACACAGAATACATGAGGTCTGTCTTCTGAACCTCACTCCTGACCGTGACCTCTTTCCACCCTGCTTCACACACCAGCTACTCAGAACCCCTTTAAGTTCCTGCACGTGTCTGGCCTTCTCCTCCATCCACCATGACTCAGGTTGCTTTTCTGACTTCCCTGCCCTAGAGGCTGGTGGGTATTCCCATAACAACACATTTTACCCTGTAACTAGAGTCTAGCACAATTCTTGGCATATAGTAGGTGCTCAGCAAGTTCTTGTTGAAGGCTTAGTTGTGTGTGGTAGTCACTCAGCTTGCTTTGCTTGAAGAAAAATCTCAATCTCTGTCTGTCTGTCTGCCTAACTATACTGAGGATTGAACCCAGAGCCTTCACGCTGAGCCATAACCCCTAGTTGCCCACACCACCTTTTTTTGAGGTAGGCTCTAGGGTCTGGCTAAATTACCCAGGCTGGGCTTGACTTCCATTCCTCCTGCCTCTGTTTCTTGGAGGGCTGGGATTACAAGCAACATAATAATCATTCTTCTCAGATCTTCATGGAACATTCTCCAAAGTAGACCATGTGCTAGGACACAAAACATCCTTAAACAACTATAAAAACATTGAAATAATTCCATCTACTATACTATCATATATACTATCAGATCATGGTGAGGTGAAACTAGAAATTAACAATAATAGAAGCAACATCTACTACACAAGCAAGTGGAGACTAAATAACACTGCTGAACACATGTTGGGTCACAGAAGAAATAAGGAAGTAGCTAAAAACCTCCTAGAGACAAATGATAATGGAAACACATCTCATCACAACCTTTGGGACACAATGAAGGCAATGTTAAGAGGGAGATTCATTGCCGTAAGTGCACGCATAAAAAGAACTGAGCAATCACAAATAAATAATCCAATGATACAACTCAAGGACCTAGAAAATCAAGAACAATCCAGCCCCAAAACTAAGAGAAAGAAAGAAATTATAAAAATGAGGGCAGAAATTAATGAAATAGAAATAAAAAATTCAATGAAATAGAAAACTAGTCTTTCAAAAGGATAAACAAGATTGATAAAAAGAAGAGAAAACCCATATAAACTGCAATTAGAAACAAAAAGGAGAAATTACAACAGCACCAAAATCCAAATGATTATAAGGAGCTACTTTGAAAATCTGTACTCCAGTAAATTTAAGAACCCTAAAGAAATGGACAATTTTTTAATTGCGTATCAACCTCCTAAACTGAAGCAGGAAGAAGTAAAAGTCCTGAATAGACAAATGAACAGTTAAAACATTGAGAAAGTAATAAAAACACTTCCAACTAAAAAAAAAAATCCCAGGACTCAGTGGATTCGCGATGGAATTCTACCAGAAATTCAGGAAAGATTCAATGCCAGTACTCACCAAACCCTTTCAAGAGACTAAAAAGGAAAAAAAGTGGCCACCATAATACCAAAACAAGACAAAAAGCAAAAAAATAAACAAGCAAAAAAACCTACAGGTTAATTTTCCTGATAAACATAGATACAAAATACTCAACAAGATACTCTGAAACAGAATGCAACAAATCATTAAAAAAAATCATACATCACAACTAAGCGGGCTTCATCCCAGGTGTGCAGGGATGGTTCAGCATATACAAATAAATTAGTGCAACACTCAGATTAAAAGATGCAAAGACAAAACTCATATGATCATCTCAACAGATGCAGAAGAGGCCTTTGACAAAGTTTAACATCTATTTATAATAACAATTCTGAAGAAAATATGAATAAAAAGGACCTTACCTCAATCTGATCCAAGCCATCTATGACAGTACCCCTGCCAACATCATCCTAAACAGGGAAAGACTGAAAGCATTTAGTCTAAAATTGGGAACAAAACAACAATGTCCAATGCCACCCCTCCTGTATTTGAAAATTTGATCAGAGCAATCAAGCAAGAGAAAGAAATAAAAGGAATATGAACTGGAAGGAAAAAGTTAAGACATCACTATTTGCAGATACAGTACATCAAAGTCCCAAAAATTCCATCAGAGTTCTCTTTGAATTGATAATAAATTCAGCAAAGTGGCAGACTATAAAATTGACACTCACAAATCAGTCCTGTGCACTAATGACAAATTCAATGAGAAGGAAATCAAAAAATCAACTCCATTCACAATAACAAGAACAACAACAAAATGAAATACTTAGGAAAAACCTCACCAAAAAAGTGAAGAATCTATACAGAAAAAAATTACAGAACCCTGAAGGAAGAGATTGAAGAGGACTTTATTCATTCGTTCATTCATTGAGACAGGGTCTCACTCTGTTGTCCAGTCTGATCCTGAACTCATTATGGAGCCCAGGCTTATCTTGGACTCAAGGCATTCTTCCTGTCTCAGCCTCCTAAGTGCTGGGATTACAGGCATGCATCGCCATGCCTGGCTTATTTGGTGCTGGGGAAAGTAACTCAGGTACTTAGCACTTGACATAGTGCTTGTTAGGCAAGCACTTTAACTGCTGAGCCATTTCTCCAGCTCCTCCCGTGTTCTTAGATAGGGAGAAGTAATTAATATTGTCAAAACGTCCAGATTTTCAAAATTACTATGCAGATTCAACGTGATACCAATCAAAATACCAATAGCATTTGCCACAGAGCTAGGAAAAAAACTCTAAAAATTTTTATGGAACCAGAAAGCCCCAGAATTTCTAAAGCAATCCTATGTAATAAGGGCAAAGCTGGAGGCCTCACAATTCTAGACTTTCAGTGGAACAGAATTGAGGATACAGAGACAAACTCAGTCTTTGTCATCTGATTTTGACAAACTTTCTCACTGGAGAAAAGCCAGCATCTTCACCAAATTAAAATGGTACTGGGAAAACTGGATATCCACATGTAGGAGAATGAAAATAGACCCATATCTTTTATCCTAATAATCAAACCAAATCAAAAGGATCAAAGAGCTGGATATCAAAACAGAAACACTGAATCAGCTGGAAGACATAATAGGTAAAACACTAGAAGGCATAGGGACAGGAAAGGATTTCATGAATCAAAATTCTACCTGCACAAGAAATAGAAGCCATATTCAACCAATGGGACTACATCAAACTGAAAAGCTTCTACATAGCAAAGGAAACAATAAATGGAGTGAAGAGACAGTCAACAAAATGGGAGAAAATTTTGCCAGTAATGTCTCAGTAAAGGATTAATATCTGGAATATATAAGGAACTCAAGCAAAAAAAAAAAAAGACCCTATTAAGAAATGGACAACTGAAATGAAAAGATACTTCTCAGAAGAGGAGGTACAAAAGGCTTGTACAAAAAGCAGGTACATGAAAGTGTCCAACATCTCTGGCACCAGAGAGATGCGAATCAAAACAACATTGAGAGTCTCTCTCACTGCAGTGAGAATGGCTTACTTTAAGAACTTAAAAAACAATTGCTGGGTAGGCTGTGGGGAAAAAAGGATATTTCTACATGGTTGGCAGGATTATCATCTTGTTCAACCACTGTAGAAAGCAGTTTGGAGATTACTTAGAAAGCTGAGTCTGGAAATCCCATTTGACCCAAGTGTAGCTGTCCTGGACATTTTCCTAAAAGAACTAAAATCATCGTATCATAAAGATGCATGTATATCCATGTTTACACCAGCACAATTCATGATAGCAAAATCTTGGAAACAGCCCACATGCCTGTTAACAGAGGAATGGATGAAGACAATGTGGTACATATACATAATGGAGTATGATATAGCCATAAAGACAGATATGAGGCTTTTGCAAGAAAATGAGGTCACCTTGAGTCAGTAATGCTCAGTGAACTGGACAAGATGCAAACCACTAAGTATCACATGGGATCTCTCATATGAGATTGCCAAAAATACATATGTCAGAAGATCTTAACATAGAGAGAGGGTAGGAAGAGGGGTGATGGACTGCTAGGAAAGGAACCCTGTGAGTGGGAGGAGATAAAGAGAGGGAAGGGGGATGAGGGAGAGAAAAGTGGTCAAAAGTGATCTATATAGGCTTCTGGG
The DNA here is from genome assembly GCA_004027205.1 of Ctenodactylus gundi. NCBI lineage: Eukaryota > Metazoa > Chordata > Mammalia > Rodentia > Ctenodactylidae > Ctenodactylus > Ctenodactylus gundi. Next base: position 37,534 of record PVKB01000929.1, on the reverse strand, counting down.
TCAAGATGGTGGCCGAGTAACAGAGCTGAATAATGTCTCCTCACCGACCCACTTAAAAAGTCAAGAATTTAGTCATAAAATGTGTGTTCAATGTAGCTAGGACAGAAAGGAGCACTGCAACAACTGAAAGAAGGCCAGGGGCATGTCAGAAATCCCAAAGGAACATCGAAAGCAAAGGAAAAAAAAAAAAAAAGCCCAGCAGCCTAGGAAGCCACCCTGGGCTGGCTGCAAATGGCTGGGAGCCGCAGGCATCTGCAGAGAAAGCCTGCATGGGCCTGGGACATCTGACAGAGCTGGGAGAGGAAGGATCGCCCCAACAACTGACAGGAGACAGCGGGAAGGTCAGAAATCCTGAAGACACACTGGAAGTTGAGGAAAACAGTGGCTGACTTGGCGCAGCCCTGAGCTGCCAGCATCCACAGACCACAGTTGGAGGAAAGCCCGGAGCCAGAACCTTAGTCTGAGGTAAGTGTGGATCTGGGAGAAGTGGGAATTGTCAGCAGCTGGCGGCCCCAACCTTCAAAAAACCAACCCGTGGGTAGCATATACTACAAACGCAATATGTGCTCCCCCTAGACACCCCCCCCCCCCACCCCGGGATCCCAGATCAGAAGCAGCACTTGGCAGCCGCAACAGGCAATGAGGTAAGCAGGAGCCATCTAAAAAAAGAAGGGACAAAAAGCCCAAGACTGAACCCAGTAGAGTAAAAGAAAGCTCAGAAAAGCACGTCAGGTCTTTTGGGGTCACCCTTAAACAGTGCCTAGGAAGAAACTGGCACAAGTGGCAGAGAGAGGAGACAAGGGGGAAAAAGGCTGCTGATCTCCCAAATGGCTCAGGTGTGTAGTGGATGCACCTCTGAGGGGAGAGCCCTGCCCTTGGGGAGGGAAGCCAGGACAGGTGGGAGAGATTTGCTGAGGTGGGTGGGGTGAGCAATACATCTCAAAGGCCATCAGACTCTCAGGTCCCCCTCACTGCCTACTCCCAGCACAGAACTAAGAAGAATCGTGGCTCCCACCACACACCGTCATAGCCATTCAAAGAAACCGCTCAGCTAAGCCTCTAAAGTGAAGTCCCTCAACACCAGAAACATGGGAAGAAGACAGGGCAACAGGGCACCACAGAGATGACTGAGATGGCATGGGCCCTGAAATAGTGGAACTCGTAGGGAAGGAAGTCAAAAAGCAAATAAATGAATCAAAAAACGTGTTCAAACAAGATATTCTCAAAGAAATGCAAGTATTGATGAGCAGGTTCAAAGACGACCTTGCTAAGCAAATAATGGTACTAGTGGAGACAAAGCTCACTGAGCATATGGAAACCACAAATAAAAAGTTGGCTGAGGTAAATAAAGAAATACAGGATATTAAGGAACATTTTAATAGAGAAGTGGGAAATCTAAAAAGAAATCTAGATGAAATTGAGGAGATGAAAATTATATGTAACAACAGGAAAAGACAACTCAGATATTGTGAAGACAAGGCTGAGGAAACAAAAGATATAGTTAGGCATGACTCCACAGATAGAAATGAGCAAAGTAGCTGGATACACCAGCTGATGGATGATTCAAAGAGAACCAACCTCAGAATTATGGGTGTGAGAGAAAGAGCAGAAGACAGCACCAAAGGCATAAAGAATTTATTCACGGCAATAGTGCAAGAAAATTTCCCCAATCTAGGAAAAAAAATTAACTTCCAGATACAAGTAGCATATAGAACACCAAATAACCTCAACTGGCAGTGAGGCTCACCACAAAACATCGTAATCAAAAACCTCAGAAATACAACACAAAACGAGAATAATAAAAGCAGCCAAAGAAAGACATTATTCTACCAAGGCAAACTACTGCAGATTTACTGTAGATTTCTCAAGGCAAACCTTAAAGGCTAGGAGAGCCTGGAGCAGGATCCTTCAAGCTTTAAAAGACAACAAGTGTCAACACAGGTTGTGATATCCCACAAAATTATCCCTGAAAATTGAAGAAGAAAAAAAGTTCTTATGACCAAGAATCCCTTAAGAAATTTGCAACAACTACCCCATCATTGCAGATATTTCAGAGATATCTTTGACAGAAGCAGAGAAGCAAGCAGCACTGAAAACCCATGGAGGAAAGGAAACATCTAATCAACATGGGCAATTGGTATAAAATCATTAAACAAATGCATGCATGAAATTAGGGATAAATAGATAGGTAAAAGGATAAACCACATTGGGCAAAATGTTAATAATTAGTGAAATATGAGTAAACAATATATGAAAGTTTTAAAAAATCTGAAATAACTAAGCATACCTTTCTATTGCTTTAACTGTCATATCTTTATGTGATGCAGATTTAAGTCCATTTAATGTAGCGCATTGATAAAGTCTTAAGCTTGTTTAATGTAGCAGTTCACTTTTTTGATGTTGAGTATGAGTTTATCCTCTTTGAGAGAGGTAGAAACATAAGCAGCACCAAAATAACTTGGAGGTAACATCTAAAGAGAAAATGTAATTTAAAAAAGGATTGGTATTTAAATCATTTGATTGATATACTTCTAAAATGGCATCAGCTGTTTTATAAAATCTCTGAAATCTCCCCACATCATTATTATTAGTAATAGTATAGTAGTGTGCAAAACAAAATAATTGCATGCAACATAGGGAATTGACATAAAATCTTTTAAAAAATGCAAATGCATGAATATATGGATGGATAGGCAGATAAAATTATAAACCAAATCTAGCAAAATGTTAGTAATCAGTGAAATGTAAGTTACAAAAGTTAAAAAATTCTGAAATAACTAAATTTGCCTTCATATCTGTTACTTCACGTATACTTATGTGATATAGATTTAAGTTCATTTAATGTAGCAATGTAATATAGTTTTAAGTTTGTTTATTGTAGCAATTCGCTTATTAGGTCTTTGATGTAAGTTTATCCTAAGAAAACTGATTGATGTAAAGATAACTCTTTGAATGTACAAACTTGCATCTTCTAGTTTTCAGCTAAGGCATTTGAAATTAAACTTTTCTTCTTCCTTCTCATTTTTACTAGTCTTTTGAATTACATGGTTGTAGTTCTTATGTGGACTGGTGGGTGAGGCCAGGTTTAAGACTCTCAACAAAGATATAGCAAAATATAAAAAAGGAAAAAAAGAACTTTTGTCAAATATCTCAATAAAGGGATCAGCAGGACTCAGGAAAGAGGCATCAAAATTTGACCACTGCGGCACAGTAGTGGAATAGGAAGCTGAGCTAAAAAGTGGTGATTTAAGCAAAATGACTCAGATGCAGAAGATTAAATATGTTAAGTACTGTGTAGTCTCTCTGACTTGGGAAACCCAGAATACAGGCATTCTATAGAACCACATGAAGTGATAGCCGGAGTTAGGGAGTAGGGATGGGGAGGGTGTGGAAGGGTCAAAAATGAGAAGGGATTGTAAAGTTGACACGATATATTTGTGCACAGAATGCTCAAGTTCATTATAAACATTATGTATATTAATAAAAACAGTGGAAAAAGTTATCTATACAGGCACAAATTCCCCAAGTCATATGTAATTAGCATGGTATTGAATCTGTAGTTCTTTCACATTCAAGTAAAATATAATAATAAAAAGAAAATAATAAAATAATAAAAAGAAAAAGCCCATACTAGTATTCCCTAAAATAGTACAACCTCTAACAGTAGTGAAATACTTTGACATGGCCCGTGCACTACTATGTGGTAGAGAGTTTTCGGGAAACACAATTGGAGAAGCATCATTTTGGCAATTCCTCATCATTTGGGCTTTTAAAACAACAGGCTTAAGCTAAAAATCCCCCAATTCTAGCCAGGCATGGGAGTCCAGGCTGGCCTTGAGCTGAAGGCAATCCCTGTCCCCATCTAAGCCTCCCAAGTACTGGGATTACAGGAGTCTGAAGCAGGAGGAATGTGAATTTGAGGCCAGATTGGGCTGCATGAGTTCCCGGCCAGCCCAGACCACATAGGGAGATCCTGTCTCCACAGCCTGACAAAAATAAGAGTGATGGCTCTGCAAATACTATCTATGGCCCAAAATCCAACAGTGATGAAGCAGTGGCAGTGGGATTGGCCATCGGCCACTATGTCATCACGGCATATACAGAGAACAGGATTCTTAACTAATGTGTGCAAACGCATCTCTGATAAAATATGGTGCCTTACTGCAAAGGAAAAATAAACTATTGAGGGGCTGGAGGAATAGCTCAGCCATTAAAGCACTTGCCTGGCAAGCTCAAGGCCCTGTGATCGATTCCCCAGCACCACATAAACTGGGCATAGTTGTTGCATGCCTGTAATTCCAGCATTTGGAAGGCTGAAGCAGAAGGATTGCCATGAGTTGAAGATCAGCCTGGCCTACAGAGTGAGACCCTTACTAAAGCAAAGAAAAAAGGAAATCAAAAAAAAAAAAAAAAGAAAGAAAGAAAGGAAAAAAGAAAAGGAAAGAGAAAATATCGTATTGAGAACAAGGACTCTGGGTTAAACAGTTTGAATCCCATATCTGCAGCTTCCCAGTGATCTTGGTCAAGATGCTTCACCTCTCTGAAGAGAGGGATAATACCACACTCCCATCAGGGTGTGGGAGTCGTCAGATATGATGCAGTGACATGCCTGTGTTCACTCTGAATAAATGGCTTCTGCTCTGAGTAATTCTGCGCATACTGAACTGAGATTATACTTCGCAGTCAGCAATTTCTGAGCTGAAAATCCTGTTGTTTAAAATTTTTCTTATTCATACGACTCAGGGACAAATGGTAAGTAGTATTTGAGATGGACAGTGGATATGCATGTTGACGAAGGAATAGTTTCAAAGAGAGTTTTTTTGTCACATTTTAGGTGGAAATGGAGTAGCAAGCAGCCCTGGGAAAACTCATGTATCTTACTTAAATGCCAACAGTGAACATTTAGGGACATAGTGTTCATTTTGTAGCAGGCAAATCCTTTCTTAATCTCACTAAAAAGACATTTTCAAATAATTTTCACCTAGAGATGAAAAAGGTCTGATGATCATTTTTACCACCTGAGGGGATTTTTTTCTTTTGATTTCCTGTTATTGAAATGGAGTTCTAGGTAGTTTAAAATAGGCATTGCCTTAGAGCTAGAGTAGTAAAACAGCCCTAGGTCTGTACATACAAAAACACAATTTTACCTGAGCCTAGTGGCACAAGTCTGTAATTCCAGCACTCTGGGAGGCTAAGGTAGGAGGAACTAAAGTTTGACCCCAGCCTGGACAACTTAGTAAAACCTTGTCTCAAAAACCAAAACTAAACAATGAGTTGGCAATGTGATTAAATGTGAAGACACTAGGTTGGATATTTAGTACCACCAAAAAGAAAAAAAAGGAAAAGAAACATATGATGATTTGTGTTTCTATTTGAAATGTATATAATGACATCATTGCCTTAATTCCATAAAGAGCTAACTCCAGCAGAACAGAATCTGCTCTATGCCCTCTACCAACAAACTCAAAGGTCGGTAGAGTTCTCTGAGTCCAGCTGGTGGTGCATGCCTGTAATCCCAGCCCTCTGAGAAATGGAGACAGGAGGAATGGAACTGCCCAGCCTGGGCAATTTAGTCAGGCCCTGCTTCAAAAGGGGAGATGCCTGGGGGTTATCGCTCAGTGTGAAGGCTCTGGGTTCAATCCCCAGTATAGTCAGACAGACAGACGAGATGGAGATTTTTCTGCGTGTAACGCAAGCTGAGCAACTACCAAACCAAGCTAAGATAATTTCCTGCCACTATTTTTTTTTTTTCAATGCAAAATAAAAAGGTATAATAGGCAGTGAAGCAAGCTGTCTTCTGCATTGACTTTGGTGGCCCTGCATTCATCCCTTGTAGAAAAATCATTGGATGAAGTTTGGCAGATCTGCTCTCAGAGAAAGAGTTGGAAAGACCCTGCTGAGGCTCTCCTTTCAGGATTTTTAAGAAATATGAGGGTGGGTATTGGGTTATAGGAAGCTGAAGCACAGAAAGAATGTTTTCTTTCATCTGGTTAATTACAATAAAACGACTTTCTGTTAAACTAGGGGAGGAAGATTGTGAGGGCATCTTTGCAATCAGCTTTTGTTGATTCTTAATGAGTTGGGAAAGAAGCTGTAAAGAGACAAAGAGATTAGAACTGAACATCATTTTTATTTGACTGTGGCTCTCAGGTAGACATGTACTTCATTTCACAACTTCCAATTTACTCCTCATTCCAGCACTTTCATAGCTATTGATAATTTTTTTGATTGGCCATTGGTTGCCAATGGGCCATTATGTGTAATTTGCAAAGTACTATTATACTTAGAGATAATTAACTCATTCGGTAGATCTTTATAGAATACAGACATAACAAATGTAGACTACATAAGGTTGAGGGTGTAGACTTCCAGTCAAGATGGTGGCTGAGTAACAGAGCTGCATATGTCTCCTCCTGGAACCACTTTAAAAAGTTGAGAATAAACTGCCTGTTTAATGTAGCTAGGACACGAAGGAGTTTCCCAGCGACTGAAAGAAAGCCCAGAGAGGATCAGAAATCCCAAAGGATCATTGGAAGTGGGGGGAGGAATCAGCAGCCCAGGAAGCCACCCCAGGCCGAAGGAGAACAGCTGGGAGCTGCCAGCATTGCAGACAGAGGAAAGCTGCTTGGAGTCCAGAAGCTCTGACCGAGTTAAGAGAAGATGGAGCACCCCGACAACTGATAGAAGGCCATAGGAAGGTCAGAAATCTGAAGACATACCGGAAGGGGAGGAAAACAGCATCTCATGGAGTGCAGCCCTGAGCTGCCAGCATCCCCAGACAGAGGGAAGCATGGAGACCAGAACCTCAGACTGAGGTAAGCCCTGATCCAGAAGAAGTGGGAATTGACAGCAGCTAGTAGCCCCAGCATCCAAAAACAAGCCTGTGTGTAGTGCATACTATAAACACACTGTAAGCTTCCCCTACAGAGGGCCTCCTGGAACCTAGATCAGAAGTGGCACTTGGCACCCATTGGCAGGCAATGACGTAAGCAAGAGCCATTTAAAACAACAACAACACAAGAGCCCCAAACTAAACTGATTAGAGTGAAGGAAACCTCAGAAGAATGCATCAGGGTTTTGGGGGTCACTCTTAAACAGTGTCTAGGAAAAAACTGGTACAAGAGACAGTGCGGAGAGGCAAGAAAGGCCAATGACCTCCTAAATATCTTAGGTGCAGTTGGAGCATCTTCAAGGGTGAAGAGCCCCGCCTTTGGTGTAGGGAAGCCAGGACAGATGGGAGAGCTTTGCTGAGGGGGCTGGACGTGATCATGACACCTCAGAGACCATCAGACTGTTAGAGCCTCCCTCCCTGCCTACAACCAGCATAAAACTTGGAGGAATTTAGGCTCCCCACACACACTCTCATAGTCATTCAAAGAAAGCTCTCAGCTAGGCCTTTCAAGTAAAGTTCTTCAGCAACAGTAACATGGGAAGACGACAAGGCAGCAGGACACCTATGACATGCTTGAGACCCCAGAAACTAATGTCATGAGCCCTTAAATCATGGAATTCATAGGGAAGGAAGTGAAAAAGCAAATAAATGAGTTGAATAACCAGTTCAAACAAGATATTCTCAAAGAAATGCAAGCATTGATTAGTGGGCTTAAAGAGGAACTTACTAATCAAATAGTGGTCCTAATGGAGACAAAGTTTACTGAGTATATAGAAGCCACAAATAAAAAGTTGGTTGAAGTAAGCAAGGAAATGCAAGATATTAAGGAACATTTTAATACAGAAGTGGAAATTTTGAATCAAAAAACTAGATGAAATTCACAATATAAAAATATATGATATAGCAGGGGAAGATGACTCAAATATTTGAGGACAGAATTTCAGACCAATGCTATAATTAGGCACAACTCCAAAATTAGAAATGAGCAAAGTAGCTGGATACAAAAGCTGATGGATGATTCAAAGAGAACCAATCTCAGAATTATGGGTGTGGGAGAAAGAGCAGAAGACAGCACCAAAGGAATAAAGAATTCATTTACTGAAAGCATACAAGGAAATTTCCCAAATCTAGAAAAAGGAATTAATTTTTAGGCACGAAAAAAAAAAAAAAATAACCTCAACCAGCAGTAGGACTAACCAAAACGTATTGTAATCAAAACCTCAGAAACACAACATAAAGAAAGAATATTAAAAGCAGCAAGAGGAAAACAAGCATTATTCTACCAAGGCAAACCCATTCAAATTACTGCAGATTTCTCATTGCCAATTTTAAAGGCCAAGAGAGCTTGGAGCAACATATTTCAAGCCTTAAAACACAGCAAGTATCAACCCAGGTTGTTGTGTCCAGTGAAATTATCCTAGAAAATTGAAAGGAAAGTAAAAATTTTTCATGACCAAGAATCCCTAAAGGAATTTGTGATCACTAGCCCAGTGTTGCAGAAAATACTTGAAGGAACCTTAGAGAGAAACAGAGAGACAAGCAGCACAAAAAACATGGAGGAAAGGAAATATCTAAAGCAAAAGTGTAACAAAAAAAAATACATCAGTGTTTGAATCATTTGATTGGAATACTTCTAAAACAGTACCAGCTGTTTCAAAAAATCTGTGAAATTTCCCCACATAATTACTATTTGTAATAGTATGTTAGTTTGCAAAACATAATAATTATATTCAAATAGGGAACTGGTATAAAGTCTTTAAAAATATGTGTGCATGGATCTATGAATGGATAGGTAGATAAAATGGTAAGCCAAATCTGGCAAAATGTTAGTAATTAGTGAAATGTGAATAAATAATTTAGGAAAGTTTAAAATTTTTGAAGTAACTAAGTATCCCGTTACATCTATTGCTTTAAGTAAAATATACTTAAGTGATACAGATTTAAGCTCATTTAATGTGGCAATTTGATATAGACTTAAGTTTGTTTATTATAGCAATTCACTTATTCAGTCTTTGATGTAAGTTTGTCTTTAAAAAACTGATTAATGTGATGATACCCTGAACATCTTTTGAATGTACCAACAATTTATCTTTCAGGACCCAGCTAAGACATTTGAACTTTAACTTCTTTTTCTTTCTCACATTCTCTAGCCTTATGAATTACATTGCTATTTTTCTTCTATGTGGACTTGTAGGTGAGGTCATGTTAAAGAATCTCAACAAAGATATAATAGGATATAGAAAAAAAGATATTTGGCAAATATCCCAATAAAAGGCTCTGCTGGACTCAGAGAAGAGGCATCAAAATTTGGCTACTGCAGCCCATTCTAGGGTTGGGAAGCTGAGCTAAAAAGTGATGACTTGAGTGAAATGAGTCAGACACAGAAGATTAAATATGTTAAATATCAAATGGTTTCTCTGATTTGGGAAACCCAGAATACAGGCATTCTGTAGAACCAAATGGATATAATAGTGGGAGTTGGGTGGGGGGGTTGGGATGGGGCGAGAAGGCCAAAACTGGGAAGGAATTGTAAATTTGCTGCGATATATATATGTGCACAAAATACTCAATTTCATTGTAAACATTATATATTGCATATATATTAATAAAAATGGTGAGTAAAAAAGAGAGAGGATGTATTTGCTTTCATGGAATTTACATTCTCAAAGGGGCACACTGACAATACTTGCAAGTAAACAAATAAATGGGGAAAATAATCTCAGATAGTAAAAACGCTATGAAGAAAACAGAACAGGACCTTGGGATGGAGGTTGGATGGGCTACGTCACTAGTAGGGTTAGAGAAGAAATAATTTTTTTTTTTTTTTGAGACTGGGTCTCTGTAGTCCAGGCTGGTCTCAAACTCAAACTCACTATGTAGCCCAGACTAACTTTGCAAGTGCTGGGATTACAGGTATGTGCCACCATGCACAGCTTTTGTGGTGCTGGGCAATTGAACTCAGAGCTTTGAGCTTGCTCGGCAAGTACTTTAACTGCTAAGGTATTCCTCTAGCCCCAGGTAAATTTAGAAGCAAAACTTAATTATAATAAGAGGGAGTTACCCACATGTAGGTGTGGGGCCTGCCTGGCAAAGGGGACAATCAAAAGCAAGATCTTGATATGGCAACAATCTTGGAATGTTAATAGAAATGAAAGGAATCCAGTAAGACTGAAGCCTAGTGGACAAGTAGGCTGAGGCCTCCTCACATAAGGCTTCAGCTTGAAGTAAAGAGTTGAAATATATGCTAAGTGTTCCAAGAGGCCTTTGGAGGAGTTTAAGCAAGCGAACACTATTGAGTTTATTTTCTAAAAATAACCCTAAGATCCTTTTTTGAGAAACAGAGTGCATGAGGTCAAGAGTAGAAGCAGGAAGAGACCGAATCAGAAGCTACGAAACTGATGCAAGGAGCTCATGGTTGTTGGCGCTGCAATGCTGGGAAGAAGATAGCTCAGATGATGAGATTTGGGACTAATAGAATCAGCTGATTCACACATGAGTTGAATGAAAGGGTTAAGAGAGACAGTAATGAAGACAATGCGTTTTTGTCTCAACAGTTGGAGTATAATGGAGCTGCAATTAAGGTGAAGAAAATGAGGGTAGAGGAAAGTGTGTGTGTGTGGGGGTAGGGTAGTAGTAAGAATAAGCTGAATATAGAGTTTTATTTTAGATTTATTATATTTGGAGCAGGGCCTCATAACACAACCCTGTAATCCTGGGCTGAGGCAAGAGGATCACAAGTTTGAGGCCAATTTAGCAAGATACTATGTCAAAATCAAAACTAAGAAATGGGCTGGGGATGATCTTGGAGGAAGGGGAGTATGTGTTTGAAATTCCAATCAGATATCTGGGGAAGTGGCTGTATTATAGATTTAGATTTCAGAATCCAAAGGAAAGATAGCCGAGAGATAAAGCAGAGGATTATCAACATAAAAGTAATATTTAACATCCTAAGACAGAATTACCCACTGGAGGAGAAAGTGTAAATAGGGAAGAGGAAAGTGTAAATTATGAAGACCAAGCCGTGGGGTACATTGACAGCAGGGGAGGTGGAATAGAGGCTACGTAGAAGAATCTGGAAGAGGGGAGAAAAGATGCAGGAGAGTGTGGTGGTGTGAAAGTCAAGGAAGGACGATGCTTCAAGAAGAGACTCGTTGGCTGTGTGAGTGCTGCTGCTGAGGGTGCCACAGGAGGAGCACAACCACTGACCCTGGTGAGGTAGAGAGGATGGTGACTTTAGCAGAGCAGTCCTTGGAAGGACCGGGGACAGCTGAGTTGTGGTGGCTCGAAGAGAGGATAAGGGATAATAAAACAGAGACAAATGCAGACAATTTATTCACATTTGTAAATTAAATTGCCATTTTGACTCGGGATTTGGTAATAAGATAATGGGAATATTACTAAAAAAGAGTCCAAAGTCTTAGGCTTTAAAATAGGGAGTTAAAATAGCTAGCCATGGTGGCACACATCTATAATCCCAGTACTTGGGAGGTTGAGGCAGGAGGATTAAAAAATAATTAAATTAAATTAGTGAGTTACATACACATTTCTAGAAAACCTGATCTGCTGTGTCTACTTGGAGATTATATTTTCATGGAGTCCTCTTGACACTCCTGTACGCTGCCCCCGCATTCTTTGGCACTGTCTTGGGTCTGTCCTCTGTGGCTCTACCCCTCAGACAGAAGAAAAAGCAATGAGATAAAGGTTCATCTCTTGTAGAGAACCCAGTATTCAGCTTACAGATATATTTGCTCATCAGTTTTCATAATTCCTCAGGAAGTAGGAGGAGTTTGGTCTTCATGATCCTCAGGAGGGAGGGGATGACAGTCCCTTTCTCGTAAGTGCATTCAGCTTCCTCTAAATTTCAGGTGGTTCAGCTGAAATCTGGCAACTCACCTGTCCTTAAGTTCAAAGGGTTTATGCATTTAGCTAAAATTTTAATTTTTGTCTTTTTTACCCAAATACCAAGCTTATTTGGCAGTGTTGAAATTAGAACCAAAGTGATCTGGGAGCTCCAGTCCTGTGGTCTCAACTAACATACTGTCCTTTAACTCAAGGCAAGTGAAAGGGAGATGCCAGAGAGGAAAATAAATAACACGTGATCAAACCAGTATTGGCACAGAATTATTTAAAATTGTAATACATTGAGTGAAAATTGAAAAGTTTATTCTAGAAACTCCTTATTAGTGATTGCAAAAAAAAAACCCCTGTATATCAATAAATCCTGCACTCACAGAAATCTATTCCAGTGGATTTTCTCCCATATTACCCGTATTCACTCTGCTCACAAATTGTTCCTCAAAATAAAAATTTCACATGTCTACACTTTTTTGGGGGAAAGCTGTTTGATATCCACAAAAATTGATGACTGCATGGTTGCTTTTATTGCCTTTAAAACTGCTGGGGTCAAAGAGAGAACCGAAGTCATTTCCTGAGGATGAGGAAGCCCACAGGAGGACACCTTCTCCTCCGAGTTAGAAACATCTAGCAGTGACTGATGCTTGGGAAGTCCCCTAGCATGGAATTTTTTTTTGTTCTAATCTGAAAATGATAACATAGAATGCAGCCAATGGAATGCAGCTTTTTATTGTGGTGATGCAGCTCTAATTGGTATGTAGAGGGCATGCCTGTGGAATGAGTCCTCCGTGTATTGGCCAATCACATCACTTTCAGTGTTTCTCAATGGGTAGTTTCATCTTATAATTAAGTAACAGCAATCATTTCCTGGCAGCTAATGACTGGCTAGAAGAGTCAGAAGCCTCATTAGGTTTATAATTTATCAAATTCTAAGTCTTCCTCTGTAATATTACAAGAAAGAGAAAGCCTCACATCCCACGTGAGAAAAGACAACCTCCAAACATATTTCATATATATGGGTGTTAATTTATTTCTCAAAAGCTGACTTTATTTTCTAAGTTTAAAAATTTGTGTGTTGTACAGTAAAAGCAGGAAAAAATGTTTGTATGGACTTAGAAATGTATACATTTACATTAGCAAGCTCACCCCCAGTAAAGCACAACTACAATTGGTGGGCCAAGTGTCTTTAAGAATCTTCTTATGACAAGACTGGAGAACAGTTAAAGTGCTTGCCAGCAAGGGCTATTTATCTGAGTTCAGTTCCCCAGCTCCACATAAAGTGAGTGTGGTAGCTCACGCCTGTAATCCCAGTACTCGGGAGGCTGAGGCAGGAGGATTGCCCTGAGTCTTTTTATGGCAGTTCCACGCCTGTTCCTGTAATCAAGCTTGACTAGCAATATTGGTGTTTACCTCACCAATATTTACAGAGCACCTACTATGTGTCAGGCATTATTCTAAGTGCTAAAAAAGCAGCAGGGGTTGAGGAAACAGACAAAAACCTATTCATATTGAGCTTATGTTATAATCTTACGATATCTGTCTTCAAAACTACTTTGGAAGACGTCAATTAGATGTGTGCCAAGTGGCCAAGCTGAAGGTAGACGAGGATCCTCAAGCGCTCTTGTGACCATGCTGGCTCTGACTGGCTTCTCTGTGTGCCCATTCTGTACAGCACCAGCTTCTACTAACTTAGGGATCACTCATTAATCAACTGTATTTGGGGGATTATAATATTCCATTTGGAGTGAGTGAGAAAGTGGAATCCCTCCTCCTTGGGAACTTACTGCTTTCATGCTCATTTAGGGACCGGACATGAACTGGTCACAAACAGACCCATGGCTTCTAACCTTTGATGAGAATGTCTATTTCTGTAGTTTGCTATAGAGACAGGAAGACCTGTCACCTGGCTTTGGAATTCTAGACACAAGTATTTTGCAGAGCAGTGACTGCCAAAGGTCTCTACTCTGCCTAAATCAGGTCTGAAAGACCTTCAGAGAAAATGGAACCTTATCTTTTTCTCGTGGCTTTTGGGAAACCCTTAAATATCTCTTGCCTCTAAATTGTCATGAATTCTTTGAAACTTAGTTACCTCAGGTGTTCGAGGAAACGCCACAGCTCCCTCACCTAGGACCAGCTCAAGGTATATGGTCCTTTGGACCACCAGGGCTGGCAAAAATACACTGCAGAGTTCGGGAAGGCCTCTGGCATTTGGTTTGTACTCTAGGTCAATCTAGAGATTTCAACAGGAGAGATCCCCACCTTTGTCCTGTGTGTAATCTGTGGCATTCAGTCATGTGAAACTTTCCTTCCTGTGCCTTGGCCATTTCTTTCTGGCCACAACCAAGAATGGAGCCTACTCATTTCCCATGGTACCAAATCTAGTTCTCTGAAGTGGCCTCTGGGAGCCCTCTTCAACATCTGAGTATTTTGCCTGTGCGTAGTTCACAAATGAGTAGAGTCTGTGATGGATGTCCTGCCTTTTATTTTATTGTGAGTTTGTTTTTATTGATAGAAATTCTAAGGTTTCAAGATTTTTTACAATTATTTTGTACCCTATTTTATAAACTTCAAGAAACACTATGTATTTTATTTTATTTTATTTTATTTTTTTTGAGATAGGGTCTCAGTCTGTATTCCAGGCTGGTCTTTGAATGCATTCCTAGAAGAAAGAAAAGGTACTTCTATAATATACACTTAAGTAATGAAGGGTTTTCAAAAATTAATAAATAAATAAAATATTCCAGTGCCTCCATGAAGAGGCATACTACATCATAGAATGAGCAGATCACCCTGCTCAGTTTGAACTCAAACGCTTGCATATGCAATAGGCAAAGCCTGGTGTCTTCCACTGTTTTCCTAGGTCTAATGAAAATACAAAGTCAGAAGGTGTGACTCCACCCAGTAACACATTCATGAATGGAACCGTGACTGCAGAAACGAGAGCAGCAGCAAAAGCGCGATGTTCAGAGAAGGAAGGACCTTTAAGAAGGGCAGGGGGATTAGTCTGAGTAACAGTCTCCTTTTCTCTCCTTGTGTAAAGCTCAGTGAGGAGCGGGATGTGTTGGGTCCGTAGAAGCTGCGATAAACTTGAAACCTTGGCTCCACTGGATAAAAGGAAACATACTGTGAAGGTAGAGAATTCTATCCAGAATGACTGATCTTTGTGCCGTAAGGATGAATCCAGGCTTTGGAATTTGTGGGAATGTCTTCAGTCAGAACTTTGCAGTGGCTCACACTGGGGAAATAACCCTTGTTACTAGGCCTAGAGCTTGGAACCAAAGCCAAGGACTTCAACCTGGCTAAGGCTAGAGGGTGCCCCAAAAGGGGAGGATGCGAGACACTGGCCTCAGAGCCTCCACTGTAGGCCTTTCCCTCCCAGGTCAGGAGGTCAGGTCTAACAGGATTTAATGACTGGATCTGTGCAATGAGTAGCATCTGGGTAGCTCAGGGGAAACTGGCTGCACCACCCAGCCCACGCTGGGGTGGGACTTGGGGTGGAGTGACTGAGCTGGCCATCTGAGAGGATGTCTGTCAGGGGAGGTCAGAGAGAGCTTTGCCACGCCTGCCAGGTGAGCAGCACAGATCTACTTCTGTCATCCTAACTTATTTCATTCATTCATTCATTCATTTTTGAGACAGGATCTCACTATATTGCCCAGATTGGCCTCAAACTTGTGATCCTTCTGCCTCAGTCTCCCAGGAAGGCTGGGATTACAGATAGCACCAACTGGACCTGGCTTCATCCTACTTTAAGAAATAACACTAAGTATAAATAATCCAGAAATGAATTATCTAATACTGTATATTTATATTTACAAAAGATATTAGATGGCTGGTTGGTTGGTTGTTATTTATTCTAATGTATCTCTTGACTTTTTACTCCAGGCATATATAAAAAAATTAGTCAAAATCTTCTTTCAAAAAGATTTAGTTGAAGCTTAATATTCTAGCATGTAATAGGACCAGGCCAAGTGAGCTCAGACGTTTAAATGGCATGATTCATTCATGAAAACTCTTGCCTTCTCGTTTTCTCCTGAGTATTCACCTGCAGAGTTCTGAAGTGACCTTCAGAAATAGGATGATGTAGCTAATTGTTTTTTTTTTAAGCCAGTTCAAAAGCAAGACAAAAATGAAACGATTCCTTCTAGCCTGCACCTTCCTCCTGAGGTTACACCCTAGGGAAGGCGCCCTCCATGGGCCAGTTTGAGAGTCAGGCGTGTTCACTACTTCTGAGGACTAAAGCTTTTGCTGATCCTAAAAGGTCTTTAACTTTTGGGGAAGGAGAGGCATTTAGTCAATGACCTGTAGGTCCTGGCCTGGGCTTTGGGAATGAGAGATCCTCATCCACATGCTCTTCTTGGGTGTCGCAAAAGCCACCTTAACTACCTTAACTACGCCCCCTCATGCAAGGCAGCTGGCTATATTTGTAGGGAGACATCTCAATGATCCCGAACAGAACAACCAGCGGCCCTTCACTGGGTTCATATAAGTTCACATGTGACTCCCTGGTGGGCACCTGTGCTTCAGGGAAGGGCCACCTGAAACAAATGGCTTAGGTCTCCTTGTAGCTCTCTGCCTGTTGGCCATCTCCCCACGCCCACTCTCTTCCCTTTCAGGCCCACAGCAGGGCCTATTACTGCCAATTGGTGATGAGGCAAGGTGACTGGGAGGCGCTTCTACCTGCAGGAGTTCTGTTGTTTTTATACCCGGTGCCAGCGCCGAGCGCAGGATGAGTAAGAGCCCCGTCCTCTTCCCTCTGGACTACTCTCCTGGTTCTACTCATCTCGTTGCTGGCCTGTTTCAGACATGGTGGTGAGCAAGAGCAGCTGCCTGGCTCTGATGTTTCCCAGACTTGGGACCCACAACTCAAGAAGGCGACAGAATGTGTAAGTGGGGCTGAGTTTTCTGTATGAAGGTTTCTGGGCAGAACTGGCAAATGTGAAGACCATACAGCACTTCTTCCTCTAACTTTCTCCACGAGGTTCGTGGAAAGTGCCCGGCACACACTGATAACTCCGATGTACCCTGCAGCCACTGAGGGAATGAAGTTAGGTTAGGCAGCTTTTTCTCTAGAGGACTCTGGTTTCTGGAGTTTCTTTTTTTTTTTTACGTGGAAATATCATCTGCTAGCTTGTTCTTGTGTTGTTCAAAAGTTACAGTGGAAGAGTAATTATAGCTATCTGTGTTTTATTGGAATTCACGTTGCTGTTTCCCACTCTGCTTTTGAGGAGCATGTTTGTTTAGGATTTTCGCTGCTCTCTTGTGTTACATTGCTGGCATTTTTGTCAGCTGACAGATTATGACAAGCAGACATAAAGAGGTGTTACTCCTTTTAGAGAGACCCTCATAGTACATGCTCAGAGAAGTTGTTTGTATACCGTGTAGGGGGAAAGAAATAACGAGGATCTTCGGTTCCGCGCGTGCCCGTGTGGTGGGGCTACAGCTGTGCTCCATGCAGAGTTCTGTTTTCAAGCCTAGAGATCATCGCCTGATTTCGCAACAGGATTCTTTGAAGATGTGTAGTTTAATTGAATCCAACTTTGAGTGAGTTTTCTCCTTCATCAGGAGTGCCTCCGCACCAGGTGCTCCACGCTCACCTGCTGGCAGCGGCTCATTAGCAGCCAGCGCAGCCTGGTGTTCTTGTTTGTGCCAACTCCAGGCTAAATATGGGAGGCTGTGCTGGAGAAGACTAGTCCGGCTCGTCACCCCGACCTCTTCCTTGGAGGTAACATGCCAAAAATCACAGAAGCACAAAGCCAGAGGCTTGGAACCGAGAGCCCATAAAATCAGATTTTCAGCTCATAATGTTGCTTTGTTCTTGGGTGCATCACCCTTTCCAGCCATGAGTTCAGCAGTCCTTCCTCTGCCTTGGAGCTGGTTGGCATCAGGGCCCTTCTGCCAAGGGAGAATGGGAGTGACAGTGGGGCAGGCCAACTGAACCAAACCCCGCGAGGTAACCACCGGAGTCAGCTCTTCCTGCATCCTTCCAACCCTTTGCCGCCTGAGACCTTAGGGCTCGGAAGAGAAGAGGGAGTGGCTGCTGTCAGTTCCCCAGTATTACCTGAAACGGTGTGCATTTGAGTTACCACTCAGAGGCCGGGAGAAACCAAACAGTGGGTCAGACTAGACGGCTACATGGATGCCAAGGTGGACGACAGAGAACAAGATGAAAGTGAGGAACTGGGGAGTCTGGGAACACAGAAACTACGTTAGACTGTCCTTTTAATGCTAGCTGTGATGCCTCTTTCAGCTGTGGATTGGAATCAAATAGGTGTGATATCTTATACAGACAGTACAAGCTGTCCTCAGTAGGAAAGGGTAATAAAAGTAAAGCCGAGGCATAAACTTAAATCACTGATGCAGCAAATATTTATTGAGTATCTCTCATGAGCCAGATCCCGTATTTGTTTTTGCATCTCCATTGCCTATTGCGTGCTAGAGAGATGGGATGGATGGATTGGTGTTTGGATGACAAGAGATGTTTGGTCCGGGAGGTTTCATTTTATTAAAGCTCCCCACTTCTCCCTACTCTTCCTAACTTACAACTTTCCATACTATCCCACACCTGTCTCAGCTTTCCCAGAACCACCCACTCACAGGAAGGAGAATTTCCTTAATGAAGGCAAGTAAACATGGGCCTGTGTGCCCATAGGGAGGAAGCCTTTATGTACTTTGGTTACCCAGATTAAATCAGGGAAAACTATGTCAGGCAGAAGGGCACACCCTCACCGACTCAGGGGAAGAACATTTGCATGTCACAGGCTTTACCCACCAAGCCAACACAGGTGGATAATCTCTGGGTTGGGCAGGCAGAACAAATTTGCCTCCCTGGTCTTCAGAGCTCCACCAACCTTCCTTCATTTGCTGTCCCTTGTGTTTACCTCCCAAGATCTCAGCTTCATCTCAGATATAAGCAGCCAGCGGTAGGAAAGGCACACCAAACACCATTATTTATTGAATGCCCTCAATACATTGGCCTCAAACCAAACGCAGAGTTAGATTACTATACCTGACCAGTTGGTGCACATTTTAAACAAGTAAATAGGCATATGGAGGCGAATTGAGTACAAAGGAAGGTGGAAATGTATTCTAGGGAGAGGCCAGCACTGGGGAGGGGACAGCGGTCAGAGCTAGTCATTTGGAGAGATTCTTAGTAGGGCAGGATCTTGAAATATGTCAGCTTCAGCTCTGAGTTTTTGATCAGCCAGAGGAAGGGCAAAATTTGGTCGGAAGAGAGAAAGAAGCAAATTTTGTTGGAAGAGGGAAAGAAGAACCACACTCTTCATTCCTTTAATATTAATTCATTCCTTTATGATTGCTTCCACCTTGAGCCACCTGTGCTTTGTATTTTTGTATGTGACTCTTACAAAGCAAATGGCCAGCTATGGCCTGGCAATTTTTTAAGCTTACTTGCTTGCACACACACTCACTCTCTCTCTCTCTCTCTCTCTCTCTCTCTCTCTCTCTCTCATCTTTCTTTCTTTCTTTCTTTCTTTCTTTCTTTCTTTCTTTCTTTTGTAACAGGGACTCACTATGTAGATAAGGCTGGTTCTGAACTCTCTATGTAGCCTAGGCTAACCTTGGACTCACAACAACCCTCCTGCCTTAACCTCCTGAGTGCTGGGAATACAAGTGTATGCCATCATGCCTGGCTTTATGTGGAGCTGGGAAATCACCACATAAATTCAGGGCCTTGCATTTGTTAGACAAGAGCTTTAACCCCTGTGCCATTTCTCCAGCCCCTTTCTGTCTCTTCGAATGGACCACGTGAGCTCCATGAGGACAAGGACTTTGCCTAATTCATCATTGGATCACCAAAGCCTAGTCATCACCTGGTATTGTGTGACACCCCTCACTTCCAAAGCCATGTAATAGAGTAATGATCACTATAAATGCATCTCAGATGAGAAATAGAATCAAGATATAAGATGCTCTGGAAATTAAAAATAGAAATAACTGTGGATTCGAGTAATCAGTTAACTTTTTGTTTTCTGCTTTTTTGTGGTGCTGGGAATCCAACCCAGGGCCTTGTGCATGCTAAGCTTTACCACTGAGCTTTACCCATAGCACTCAGAGAGCCTTCAATATAGTATTGTTCCAATGGGACGGTGAGGTGATGATATTAGGAGTTCCGGAGGCAGCCTCTTAGAACTGGGAATGCTCCTGTGGCATTTGGGAAATAGTTTGTGGACCAGTGTGGTGAAGCAGAGAATTCATGTTTGAAACACTGCATCCCATGTAAGAAAGGTACGATGAAGCTGGCATGGGAAGGGACACAGATGCTTGAGATTTAAACCTTTGATAATGGGAAACCACTCAAGCCAAGTGATAGAGATAAAAGAAAGCCCAAAAGAGCTGGAGCCAGTAATGCCAGACAAGAGAGACCAGAGTGCTTGGGGCTAGGGGCAAGGAGCCGACCAAGGAGTGTACAACAACTCTCTGTGAGCCACATGATGAGATCCTGAGGAAATGAATTTCAGGCTCCTGGGATATGTGAGTGGGTGAGGAAGATTGAGATAAATGTTTATGTCCAGAGTTTTCTTTCCAAATAAGGATTAAAATTACCATAGCTAAACACTTCATGGAGTGCTGACTGTATGCCAGTCGATGCTCTAAGCATTTTATGCACAGTATCTCAACTTGTCCCCTCAACACCCCTTTGAAGTACTGTTATTAGTTCCATTTGACAGATAAATCAACTGAGGCACAGAGAGATTAAGTAACCAGCCCAAGATCAGACAGTTAATAAGATGCAGAGTCAGAATTCAAAGAAGATAGAAGGCAGCCCAGGTCCAAGTCTTAACCACAAATACCCACTTCCACAGGTTTGTGGGAGGATTTGGGGTGGGATGAAAGAGATTCTAAGAAGTGATGTGTGTTATCGTCACTTGGAAAGGAGATCAGAGAGGTGGGCCTTTCCTGCTTCAGCTTATCTGTTGTCATTATTAGTTGCCTGCTCCAGCTCGAGAACTGGACCACATGAAATTTAGGATTTTAAAAAATAATGATGTGCTTTTTCTTTCCACTTTAAGCTTTGTTTTATTTAAAGAAGAATAACATTGACTCTGTGAGAGAATACATGTCTCATGTAATCCTAGGTCCCCTAAATCATTAGCCATTGTTAGGTGGAAATTCTTCCAGCTCTTTTATATAGGCTGATGTATTGTCACCGTTTCTGTTCATAACTCTCCTTTGTCCCCAAGGTTGATCATGCTGGCTTGTAACCACTTTTATTTGATAAAAAGACAGTTTTGGTGTCAATATGCAGTATTTCTTTATTTCCTTTGAAAGTTTTGTAGTGTTCCCTTTCACTTGCAGCATCACCCTGTCTGGATCCCTGTTCTTTTCCAGTCAGTAGAGCAACAAGCCTGATGTGACCTAGATTCTTGCCTCAGTGCTACTTTTGTTCCTTTGGTGTCTTAGACAGAGCTCAAGGTGAAGCAAGTATGAATGGGACTCAGTTTTTTGTTTCTGTGAAAAGTAATAGAAGCTAGCATTTACCTGGTACTTACTCTAAGCCAGAAACTCCAGTTTACAGATGAGAGAACCGAGGCTTGGAAAAGTTACTAATTTACTTGCTCAAGGTCATACCACTAGAAGTTATAAAGTCTGCGCCTCAGCCCTGGCTCTTTGATTCCAAACCCTATGTATTTATCATCCCATTATCTCTGTATTGCCTTTACAAGTGTTTTACTTGAGGTAATTAAAGTGTAGTGGTTTCCATAGTTACACATAGAGGTCAGTTGTAGAGTAAGGTTGGTCAACACAGATGAATTCTACTAACCTACAGCACACTTCACAAATAGCAGCTAAGAGGGGTGTGTGGTCTGATGAATCCCCTTCTTCTCTGCTGTGACTTCCTGTAGCCCCTGCCCCCAGGTTACAGGTTGGCCTGGAGTCTGACCCAGTGCTCCTCCACGTTCCCAAAGGCCTCCTGGCCTTGACCCTCATTTAGTGTCTTTACTGTGGGTAGAAGCCATGAATGGAGAGTCACCAGCAGCTCCCTGGTTGGTGGTGGTGGTCTCCACATTCCACATGGATGGCTGAATGACCAGAAAAGCTCTCTCTGTCCAACCAGCAAAAACTCACATGGAGATTCCCAAAGAGTCTGTGTAAGTAGATGCATATAGATACATAGTCATTGTAGAACAACCTCAAAGAACCTTGTTTGTTGTTCATTGTTTAGTTTTTTTTTGTACACTCATTGGTGTAATATACAACCCCATTAGTAGAATAACATTAACTCACTCCTTAGCTGTATGCTGGGAAGCCTGCATAAAGACATACCAGATAAAAGCCATAGTGCTAGGTCCTTGAAATTATTAGCATTTGAAGTATTTGGTTGTACTATTATTTTATTGTATTGAATTATTTCTCTTTGAAAGAAGAATATCTTGTGGGGCGTAGAGGAATGACACAGTAGTTAAAGCGTTTGCCTTGTAAGGGCAAGACCCTGAGTTTGAATCCCCAGCACCACATAAAGCCAGGTGTGGTGGCACATGCCTGTAATCCCAGCACTCAGAAGGCTGAGGCAGGAGGATTGCTATGAGTCCAAGGTTGGCCTGGACTCCATAGTGAGTTCAAGGCCAGCCTGGGCTACAGAGCTAAGACGCTGTCTCAAAAAAAAAGAAGAAGAATATTTTTGTTCTACTTTTAATACTTCCGATACCAAGCTTGTGGTCTCTTCCATTACCAAGCAGCTCTTTAGTTCTCTGAGTGCGGGACCACAAATCCCAACCCTCTAAACATGGTTGACTCTTCTGGCCACTGTTCACCATCCTCCAAGGGTGATCTCATTAGCTCAGATGGAAGGAAGGTTAAAAGGGGCTCTTTCCTTTCTCAGTATTTGGGAGATATTCTGGGATGTCGTTATGCAGGCTTGGAGGGGAGGGTAGGTGCTTCCTCCATTTGTCCTGAGGATTGAGGCCAGGGCCTGGTAATAGACCCAAATCTCTTTTTTCTTTTAATTTTTTAAAAATAACACTGGGGATCAAGCCCAGCGCCTTCTTCCCTAGCCTCCCCCTCCCCCAATCTGAGACAAGATCACAGTCCCCAAAGTAGGCATGTTCATGGAGCTTCAGGGTTAAAAGGACCCAAACATTTAAGAAGTCTAATTTCTTGTCATTTCTTGTCTGGTATACCTTACAGCAGCTCCCCATGGTGCCACCTAAGTACAGAATCAGACAGCCGCGCATTCAGAACATGTCAGTGTACAATGTTCTCTTTGATATTAACTCTGCCTCCTGCTGCCCCCAAACATGAATCTTTTGATCCTTCTTGAACCAAATAGAATACACTAAACTGTTTTGTTTTGTTTTGTTTTGTTTGTTTTTTGTTTTTTTGTTTGTTTTTTTCTACTTCACCTCCTTTCAACCTTTTGGGTACAGGTATCACTTCCCCTCCTAACTTTCTCTTGTCCAAGTCAAAGCCTGTCATCCCCTGCTATTCCCAGATGGTCGCCTAGAGACCAAACTGTTAAGATCGCTCTTTTTGACTATTCTGAATAGTCCATGCTTGCTGTTCTCTGTGAACACACATGTAGACAGGGACAACCAGTTCCCTTGTTCTTGACAGCTTTTCGACTAAGCATGCCAAGCTTTGGGTTTCTCCGAACTTCAAAAGAAGGAGAATTTAGGGACTTTATCCTGGAAAGTTTTAGAGGGGGAGGGAATCAACTGGTTGATTTTTCTTTTAGCAATAATATAATTAAAAAAACAGTGGACATCACTTTTTTATTTGGCATACTGTAGCATCTTTCTTCCATTTTTTATGAGTACTTATCAATAGTCTACTCTATAAGGTAGGAATTATATAAAACAATATTTTTAAGCTTTTCCTACATATCTAAGATCCCTGATATACCAAATAATGAGCTTCTTGAAAGTAGCCCAGTGACTCTTCATGTTGGATGGCCATCCCTTGAAGATTGGTGGTTAGCAGCCGTCGCCCCCTTTCCTCGCCTTGATGGAGTCCATTTCTGGTCCTGTGAATTAGGTCATGTCATCTTGAAGAAGACCAGTCCTTCTGGCCACAGTCACCTGGGGCTTCAGCGGCCATGTCACATCCAATTAGTTTGTATCACTAGAAGATAAAAGTAAAGTAACAGAGCGGGTTTACCTCAAAGGCTTTCCCCTACAAGAAACTGATCATGTACATGTGAGATTTGGTTCTACTCTTAGAAATGACTTCACTGGAGAAATTACTGCTGAAATACAGCAGGCATCCCATGGCCAGGGTATGTGAAGGTGGGAAAATGCATTACTTACCTTCAGATCACTTTCTAAGAACGTTTGGTGTGGGACTTCAGTATAGGAGAAAAAAATTATTACATGTAAGGAAACCACTGTTAAGATTAACAGGGCCGAGCTGAAGGAATGACATAGCAGTTAAAGTACTTGCCTTGCAAGTGCAAAGACCCTGATTTCAATTCTCTAGCATGACATAAAGCTGGGCAAGGTAGCACACACCTGTAATCCCAGCTCTTGGGAGGCTGAGGCAGGAGGAGTGCCAGGAATCCAAGGCCAGCCTGGACTACATAGTGAGTTCAGTACCAGCCTGGGCTGCAGAATGAGACCCTGTCTTTAAAAGAAAGAAAGAAAGAAAGAAAGAAAGAAAGAAAGAAAGAAAGAAAGAAAGAAAGAAAGAAAGAAAAGATTAACAGGGCCTTTCACCTATTGACTAAATGTAAAAAGGACAAAATTTTTTAGACAAATGAATTTTAAATCAAGGCCAACTAATTATAGCAGGGAATGTGTTGGATAAGAGTGTATGTAATTATACAGTAATTATATTGAAAATGTGGGTACACGCCACCAGCTAGACATTTTGCTGGGGAATGAATTTACCCCCACTAACGATTTCTTCTGATCTCAAAGACCCACATTGACTTTGTAGAATATGTGATATGATTTCTTCTCAGAAGAGTGACCTTTTCCTGGCCAATTAAAAGGTGCTGCTTTGAGGGTGTTGGAACCCCTGTTCAAGGGATAAAAGGAAATGGAAACTTCTATTTGAAGAAGCTAATGATGCCTGGAGCAGCTGGGATTAAAAAAGAACAAAGTCAGTTTTAAAAAGATTTTCCAAATCAAAGAGTTTCTTTTTTCATCAAATACCAGGAAAATGCAAAATAATTTTTCATGAAAAATGGGACAATGAAATCGGCCTTTAGCCTAGATTCTGGGACTTCAATCAAAAACAGTGAGAAGTTTTGAGCAAGATTCTTTGAACTGTCGGGGGGCCGGGGGGGGGGGGGGGAAA
>PVKB01000929.1:0-12431 GCA_004027205.1 Ctenodactylus gundi | reverse complement strand
CCGAGTGTGGTGGCGCATGCCTGTAATCCCAGCACTCTAGAGACTGAGGCAGACAGATTGTCCTGTGTCCAAGGCCAGCCTGGGCTACAGAGTGAGACCCTGTCTCAAAAAAAAAGAAAAGAAAAGAAAAAGAAAAGAAGAGAAAAAAGAAAAAAAGAAAAGAGAGAAAAAGAAAAATATCAAAGTGATAATTTAAAATTTAAAAATAGCATAATACAGGGCAGCTGCGTGTGTGTGTGTGTGTGTGTGTGTGCATGAAAGGCCCCACAGACACAAAATTATTGTTTAGGATTAACATCTAGCGTTTGGGATCAACTGTTGAACTGTGATGCACATAGTCACATTGGTTTGGTGATCTCTGTGAATATATACATATATATATATATATATATATATATATATATATATATATATATATATATATAGACAAGGTCTCACTCTGCAGTCCAGGCTGATCCAGAAGTCACTATGTAGCCCAGGCTGGCCTCATGAGTGCTGGGATTTCAGGTGTGCACCACCACACCAACTAGTTTTTATGTGGTGCTGGGGAATCAATCCCAGAGCCTTCACATCCCAGACAAGTGCTTTACCACTGAGGTATGCCCCAGCCTTATAATTATTTTAACCTTGATAAGTTGTACCCTCCTTGGCGTAGTTTATTATAAACACTTGTATTATTAGACTGCTTGGGCAGCCATGATAAAATACCACCAACTATATGACTTAAATAATAAAAGTTTAAGGAGCTGGAAGAATAGCTCAGCAGTTAAAGCACTTGCCCAGGACGATCAAGGCCCTGGGTTCAACTCCCCAGTGTCACATAAGCCAGGCTTGGTGGCACACACCTGTAAATCCCTGCAAACGAGATGCTGAGGTAGGAGAATTGCTGTGAGTTTGCAGTTAGTCTGGGCTGTGTAGTGAGTTCAAGATCAACCTGGACTATAGAGTGATACCCTGTCTCAAAAAAGTCGGGGGTAAAGGCAACCCACATTTCCGGGTCCTCCTTCTGACTAGTGAAGCTTTACCCTAACTTTCTTTCCTTTTCTATAAGTTTTTCAATAAAATCTCTTCACAACCTGAAAAAAATTTTTTTCACATAGTTCTCTAAAATCTAAGGTCAGGCTTCCTGTAGGACTTGGTTTCTTGTGAGGAGCCTTCGTGGCCTGTAGGTGGCTGTTTCTTGCTATGTCTTGCCATGACTGTTCCTTTTGGGGAAGTTCTCTAGTATCTTTTTTTTTTCTTTTCTTTCTCTTGTATGAGTGTGTGTGTGTGTGTGTGTGTGCGCGCGCGCGCACACACACACGCGCACACACACACAGACATGATGATGAGGTTTGAACTTAGGGCCTTCTGCAGGCTAGACAAGCTTGCTGCCATGGAGTGACACTCCCAGCCCTGATATCTCTTCTTCATGAGGACCGTCATCCTGTCTAATTAGTGCTCCACCTTTATGACCTCATTGAAGCCTTCATTATTTCCTGAAGCCTCTGATCTGACTATAGCCATGGTGGGCTCAGGGCTGCAGGGGGAGTCACAGTCATTGTGTTTGGGTGCCACCAACAATAGGAAGAAGTCAGGGGACTCCTGGGCTTGACCAGGATGGGGGCTAGGCTTCCTTCTTCCCTGGCACATCAGTAGGAGAAGCTGGTAAACTATAGCCAAGTGGGTGGCTGAGAACCTGTCAGAAAACCTAAACGCATGCTACTGCTGTTTTCTATTTGCTTAAATTGCAAACAAATTAATTGTCCAAGCCAAAGAATATAGCCAATAGAAGCTTCTTCATTACAGCGGTGCTTGAACTCCGCCAGGCACTGTAAGACCTGTGTAGCCAATGGAAATTCCCCAGCAAAGGCTGCCACCTTTGGGCACAAGTCATCTATCCCCCAAATCAGGGAACTGCCAAAGGAGCTTCACACTCTTTGCCTTTACTTCCCTCAAGTTCTCACCTGAATGTGGTTTTAATAAGTGGTGTAGCCATTTTTAAAACCTGGGAAAGATTTCTATCATGAAACTGGTCACTCCTATTAATACTAGAACTCAGAGCTACCTAAAAAGGGCTAGGATGCATCATCTTAGCTTGAAAATCCTAAGATGAATTATATGTTCTAGAATGAGTTGTTAAATTTGATTACAAAAAGAAAGTACCCAGCCACTTTTGTGCTGTGTGTTCAGGAGAGGAAACTTAGCCAGTGTTAGTTGTCAATTTTGACAGTTTAATAATTTGGTCTAGATAAAGGG
Organism: Ctenodactylus gundi; assembly: GCA_004027205.1. Classification (NCBI taxonomy): domain Eukaryota; kingdom Metazoa; phylum Chordata; class Mammalia; order Rodentia; family Ctenodactylidae; genus Ctenodactylus; species Ctenodactylus gundi. The sequence continues at coordinate 10,193 of PVKB01000929.1, read as the reverse complement.
AAAAGGGAGTCCTGAGACAAGAAAAATGACCTTCTGAAACATGGACGACATCTGGACTGATAAGAAGGCAACTGAAAGAGAAGCTGCAGATAACCAGGAGACACTGATCATAAATTGTTCAAGGTTCAGACAGTGGGTCATGCAGCTGGCTTATAGGCAGGGGTTACTTCACAGCCTGTGTCCTGATTTGGTATCTTGGGACAGCTTCCTTCATCATCCACTCTGTCTCGTAACATTAGGAGGTTTGAATATACATAGATGGAAAGAATCGCCCAGCACAAGCGTGCACGATAGGCTATTCACAGTTGATGTGACTCTGGGGTCCTTGAGAGGTAGGTCAGCCTGAGTCCCGTGGCATGCGCTCCTTCCTTACCTGTGCTATATCACGTGGCCTATAAAACTTACCAATAGCTTAAACGTTTCTTTATATTTCCATCTGATCCGAGGCCAGGCCTTCCAGAGGGGGTATTCCAGGTTATGAGTAGGGTGTGAAATGCATGTGAATTTTATATATTTAATACACTTTTTTAAAACCTAACAACATCCACTGATGGGCCAGAATATATTTACCACTACATTCCAGGCATTGTAGCTGGTGCACAGGCATGGAACAGACATACCCCCTGTGTTAGGATGGCAGAGGAGGGGACAGGTGGGAGGAGAGGCCCGTGTATCATACTCCATTGATCCCAAGTAATAGGAAGAAGCTATTACAAGTGCTTTACTTGAATTCTGACTTGAAAAGTGAAACTGAACTCCCTTAGGTCTGATGCTGTGAAATGAGTGACTGTTACACAGAATTGCTTACCTTAAAGTGTACCGTGTAATTACTTCGTTTATTGCGACTGTCATTTCCACCACTAGTGCCACTAAGCTGCCGTGGTTAGCAGTCCTATGCTGAGCTCTTCTATCTGCCAGACCCTACTCTAGAGCAGGATTTTTTAAAATGACACTGCATATTTTGGTTGGGTAGTTCTTAGGGATGAGGGGCCCTAGGCATTGTAGGGTGCTTAGAAACATTCCTGCTTTCTCTTCAGTGGATGCTAGGGACCTTCTGTTTGTGAAAACTCAAATGTTCTATACATTGCAGAATGTCCCCTGAAGCAAAATTGCCCCAGGCTGTAGTGTATACCGCTGCTGTAGATGTGCTGGGGCTTTTTGTTTTGTTTTGAGACGGTCTCCCTCTCTAGCCAGGCTGGCCCTGAATGCACTTTGGAGGCCTTCGGCCATCGTCCTGCCTCAGCCTCAGCAGTGCTGGGATTTCAGGCACGCACCACCATGCCCAGGTTATGTGGTGCTGGGGAACCGAATCCAGAGCCTTGCAGTTGCAAGGCAAGTGCTTTAACCACCCTGCCATTCCTCCGGCCCCGCGTTCTGGGTTTGAGATGCGTGGTGCTCCGTGCAGGGCTCAGCTGCAGGGCCACAGTTGTGTTTTTGTTTCTTCATTTAATTTATTGCTCACTGCGCAGAGTTGTGCTAGGTGAAGTGGGTACAGGGATGCATAGGAATAGTAAGGGAGAGAGCTCATAAATAAATGACGAATCTGTGTGAAGACGATGCAGTCGCCCTGCGCAGGCGCTGAGAGCACGTGACAATGGTCAGCTGTCAGGAGCACCCGACCCTGAGCAGGAGTCAGGGCTAGAGGCACGGCGCGGCCTTGCTGGCTCTCCGGCCAGAGCTGAGGCTGAGTGTGAGGCGGTGAGAGCACAGGTGCGACACGGTGCAGGGTGGCAGGAAGCGGAGAAGGAAGCCTAGGGCGCGCGAGTGTGGGCAGGCCATGTTCAGGTCGTGGCCAGGATGGCCTGGGCGCCTCCCTCAGCGCTTGTACTTTATTCTGGGAGGTGGAGAGTCACTGAAGGGCTTCAAGTGAGGGAGTGACGTGTGTGCGTGCAGCCGGGTGGTGGTATGCAGGGAGTGGGCGGCAGGGTGCCAGAGCTACAGCAGGAAGACCAGTGAAGAGGCCAGGCGATAATGGAGTTCCGGAAGAGGGCAGTGGAGCTGGGGCGAGGTCTGGGAGGTGTTTCAGAGAGAAAACAGCATGGCTTAGTGGCTTTTTTGAGAGAGTGAGAGTTAGGGTTCAAGGCCTGCCCTGGTTCTTAGAGGTGCCGCTTTCATTGTCTATCCCGTGGGAAGAACCCAGTAAGAGTAACCATGTTTTTGTGCTCTTATATGAGTTTTTGTGTATGTGTCTATAGACCTGGAGATTAATGCTAGGGCCTTTGCTCCGAGGTCCATCTGAGTCTCTCATTTTATTGTTGTTTGTTTGTTTGTTTGTTTGTTTTTGTGGTGCTGGGGTTTCCATACCAGGTGTTTGCACTACAGCTCAAAATCTGGTTTTGACTTTGAGACAGTCTCACTAAGACACTAAGTTGCCCAGGCTAACTTTGTTCTTTTTTATTTTTGAGACCAAGTCTTGCTAATCACTAAGCGGCCTAGGCTGGGCCTGTGCTTGCAGACTTCCTGCCTGGGCCTCCCAGAGTGCACCCACCACCTGCTCACTTAGCTGCTTCTCACTCTCTCCCTTTGCAATTGAGAACACTGCAGCTCAGAGGAGGTAGGGCTTGGATAGGGCTCCAAGTCACACAGCCATGACTAGGGAAGCCAGAACTCGAGAACTGGTTGACCGTCCTACCATGTGACTTTGGCTAAGTGTGGGTAAACAGAAACATAGACCAGTGACTGTTGGCATTTCTGGCTAGTAGGTACTTAATATTTGCCAAATTGCCCAAGGGGCTGGAGGAATGGCTCAACAGTTAAAGTAATAAAACAAGTGCTCCATACCTGAGGTCAATTCCCCAGCACCACATAAACTGTGTATGGTAGCACATGCCTGTAATCCCAGGTTGAGGCAGGACTGCCCTGAGTCCAAGGCCAGCCTGGGCTCCATAGTGAGTTCAGGACTAGCTTGGGCTACAGAGTGAGACCCTGTCTCAAAAAAAAAAAAAAAGCCAGAGAAGGAATTGCTTTACTAAAAATTATGCTACTTAACATTTTCATATAATCTGCATGGGGGGAATAAATAGCTTCTTCCTATAACATGCAAATATCGCGCATGTGAGCTGCAGCTTTAGCCTTCTTGAGTTCCTACATTTACAAGCAATAGTCTGTTCTCTGCTTCTTTGTTTAAATGTTCACTGTGTCTGTTTGGACACAGAGCCAAGGATATACTTACAACAAATGCTTGCTAAATGATTCAGTAATTTTTTTGGCTTTAACATTAAATTCTAGACCAATAAAACAGACCTTTAGCCTTATTGTCAATTGTGTCCAAAAATATCAAACATGACTAAAACCAAGAATGACCATTAGGCAGGAAAGAGGGAAGAAAATTAATGGACTATGGGCAGAAATTTATGGGTGTTATTAAGATAAACACAAAGAAATTCCTGTGTCACTCCTCTCTGAGGTGCTCCTTTAACCTTTCCTTCTTCAAATCTAAACTTCAAAGCTTCTACAAAATCCGAGATACAACAGTGTAGGATTAGTTGCCTAATTTACTTATATTTTAAGAAAGTGTCTAAAAAGGCCAGTTAAGCCTGTCTGACAGCAATGACAGGTCTCATCGTCAAAAAATTCAAGAATGATTACAACCTGTGACCTGTGACGGCTCTAAAGGCCTGTAAGAATTACCAGAGGACGTCACTGGAATTTATCTCTGTGGATCATTTTCCTTCTGCGGAGGAGAGAAAGTTCTGCACACTGATGGGAGAAGAAGAGTCACAACCCCCCAGTCACCTGGAGCTGCTTGGCATCTGTTATTTCCACACGGCTGGGTTTTGCATCAGAACTGAAAACAGTCAGTCACAATTTTGTGTTCATGAACTTACAGACTTCCCTAGACCACTGTGAAGTACCTCAAGCTTCCCCTTCGACTCAGGTGTTCCTTGGTCTGGAGCCAGGGCCTCGGGTGGAGCAAATGTACCAGGATAGCCACCAGAAAGTTAGTTCCTCATTCCTCATTGCCACTGCTGCTGGGGTTACAACTCCAAGGGAACCCGTGGAAGTACTTGTTGTGCCTCGCAATGCCCCAGGCTGGGCCTGGTCCTGGGCTTCTCCTTAGAATCCATTACTGGGCAGCAGGCTGCTTTAGTGGCGTTATTCATACTCAGTCTAATTTCAAAGAAACAGAGTATTTCTTTAAAAAAGACCTTTACATTACAGGGAAACCATGACATTCCTTAGCTTCTTGTCTAGGAAAGACATTATCTAGGTTGAACACCTGTGATGTAAACTTCCCTTTGCACCCTATATTATTTTCAGTCTCCAGGTCTCAATTTCAAGGTTGCTTCTTCTTAGCACCTTCTCATGTGGTCGTAAGTGCTGTCTATGGAAGGCCTCATGTTGTCTTTGGGGGTAGAGATACCCATGCTCATTGCAGGATGTCCAGTGAGAGGTGCGCAGCGGGCTATCAAAGAATGCCTGCTCTGATTGGAGTACAACTAGAGTGCTAGGTTTTTGCGGGCCAGAAGATATGGATTCGTATCCATATGTTGTTGCTTACTGGCGTTGTGATGGAAATGCCACGTATTCTTGCTGGACCTCAATTTTTACAAATGAAAAATAGAAATAACACTTAAATACTAATAGGTTACAAATTAGTTCTTTCTAAAGCATTCATACAGAACCATTGGTTGGATGAGAGGTATCATTTTACGTATCAGCATACACTTACTTTGTAAAATAATTTTGAACTTTGTCTAACCAGGGGAGGCAGTCATGTTAACCAGAAGAAACACAATATTTGAAATCAATGGACTTGGGGTGATTCATTTTGGAACTTTTCTCCTGTTGAGTGACATACACATTTATTTATAGCCATCTACTATGTTCAAAGCTACTTGCCTTATTGTACCTTTGCATGTGTCTGCTCATGGCTAGCTCTAAACGTTAAAAAAGAAATATTAATTGCCTTCTCAACTTAAAATCATTTGTTTTTGAAAGTTTATGTGCTCACTTAATGTAGCCAAATAGCTAATGAGCCTTGTCCGTGCTCCCTGGAGTCTAGGTCCTGTTTCTATGGTGCAACAGTGACATCCATTGGCTGATGTGCTAATTATAGCAGACACTTCTTAGCTCTGTGACTGTTGAGTTTCCTGACACAGATTTTTTTTTTTCTTTTTGAGACAGGGTCTCACTCTGAAGGCCAGGCTGGTCCAGAACTCACTGGTGTAGCCCAGGATGCCCCTGGACTCATGGCCATCCTCTTGGCTCAGTCTCCTGAGTGCTAGGATTACAGGTATAACCACCACACCCAGCTTTTTGTGGTGCTGGGGAATCGAACCTAGGTGCCTGATCTTGCAAGGCAAGAGCTTTAACTGCCATGCCATTCCTCCAGCCCCTGACACATAGATATTAACAGGTCAGATTTTCTCCAGAACCAACATGTAAATGAAGATTGTCAGTGCAGAGTGTGATCCCCTGTGTATTCGACTGACTTCAGGACCTTTCCCAACAATGTATGTTCTCATATCAGTGCCACCTGGGTCTTGTCTGTGGACACATAGCAGTGGTTCTGGAACTGGCCATTTCTGTGGAGTTCAAGGTCTTCACTGGGCAGAGGAGAAGCCATTTGTTTGAATTCAGATATACCAATGAATGTACAAGTCAAGGAGAAATCATTTTACTTTTGAACCTTTTCAACGTTGGTAAAGTGGAGTTGATGGCAACCCCTGCTTTGTGGCTGCCAAGGTATTTCCACGCATTTTGTAATAAATTCCCACCATCTCACTACAGTTGTTGTGAAAATTAGAAAGGCAGATTAGAATTAGCAGATCAGGTCTGCTTAGCATCCACCAGACTGAGAACAGGAAACTGAGAACCAAATTACTGAATTACTGGTTTTCAAACCACAAGCGTCAGTGACTTACGTTCACTGTTCTCGCTGAGATTCACTGACTCCTTAAAGGAGAAACTCCCGCATCCTCTCCAGAAGAACCGTGAGGTTGTAAAGGTGGAACACCAAAGGAAGGGTAGTGGAGCTTGGAAGGAGACTGGGTAGTAAGCAAGCATCTTTAAGGAGAAAGAGGGTGAGCCAGCTGGTTTCCACCCCATAAAGAACATAAGAGAAAAGAACAAAGCTAAGACTGATTTCAACTGTTATGTGTCGGATACTCTATCAAGCACTAAGAATGAACGATAAGAAAAGACATTCCTTACCTTTGAAGATGTCATTGTCAAGTGAAGGATACAGAACAGGAACAGTGATTCACAATAGGGTGATTTTTCTGTCAATCATTCTTGCAGGGTTCTTGGGGGCACCCCCTTCCCAGTCCACTGTGCATGTGTGTTTGATAGAATTCATAGAGTGGCTAATGCAGTCATCTTAGGATGGAAATATAAGTGAATATTATCAGTTCAACTCAAAGCCAAACTATCCAACGTGTCTCAGTATCAAAACCAAGCAGATGGCCAAACTGATGCATCAGACCCTCTGCACTGACATACAAAAATGAAACACAAGGATTCACTTGTACTTTGTGTCATTTGATACTAACTCCTTTTTAAAATAGAGAATTTCCACTTGTGGTGTGTGTGGCCAAACTTATTACTGACTCACTAGTAAAGATATCTCACATCTTAGAATCATGATTCTAGTTAATAAACAAAAGACAAGATTCATTTGGAAAAGAATCTCATTTGTTTTCTGTCCTTCGTTCCTGAATGGCCACCTAACAGGAAAATGCAGTTAAGCGCTCCATCTTACTCAGTTGTCTCACTTTAACTCCCATCGGAAATCCTCAGAGCCCGTCCTGCAGCCCCCTCCCACCTCCTGACACAGTCATATGTCTGCTATGCCCTTTCTGGGAGAATAAACCTTGATGTTTGCATCTCCCAGGAAAAGTTACGCACTCAGTAGTTGGCCATAGTAACAACTGCACCAAGTTTGGTAAATCAGTGAGTTTATTGAGGTTACTTTCCAGGAATATGGGTGACAGTTTATCTACAGAAGCACAGATGAGGGGCTGCCTAAAGAAGCATGGATGAGGGGTCACTTACAAGCCTACAGATGATGTCTTAGTTACTTTTTCATTGCTGTGACTCAATACCCGACACCCACAAACTTAGGAAAGGGAAGGTTTATTTTAGCTCACAGTCTCGAATGTCACAGTCCATTCCGGGGTGGCCAGCAACAATTGAAGTACATAGCAGAGAGAGAGGTAGAGGCAGCTTCCCTGAACAAAGGGGGTAGGGGAAGACAAGCTGAGGCCAGTTGAGACTAGTCCCCCATCCTCCAGGAAGGCAGGTGCAGCTTATGTATCCTTTCAGGTCTCTGCCCAGTAACCAGTCCCTCCTGCATCCAGGTGTGGCCACTACACACCGTTAATCCTAACTCACATGCCTTTAGTCTTAACTGTAATCCACCCCTCCAGACTAGACCCCAATCCACCAACATCACATGGTTCCATAGACAATCCATCACATCAAAATACATGAGACTTTTGGGGGACACTCCAGATCCTAACCACAACAGATGACCTACATGAACTTAGTGATAAGCCCACACAGGTGACTCATGTGAACTTATTGACCCAAGTTGGAAAGAGTTCAATGCATCACCTCCTGTACTCAGGTGGAAATTTCTGAGGATAGATGCTAGTAGCTGATCATTGGAAGATACCTGACCAAGTGGATGGGCTACATGGCTGTGAGTTTCTTACTCTCCTTACCATCTCAGCATCTGGGTTCCTTTGGAAAAGAGAAGCAAAAGGTACTCATATTGGTCATTTTGATTTAGAATCACGTGTTAGATAACTAAGATTCTAACCTACCATTGTTGGCTCTGTTTAGAATCCTTTCTTAGACAAGTACCAAGGCATAGAACTAAGGAACCCATTGAAGTTGGTAGGGATTTACACCTGTGTACTTCATGTCCTTAATGAACATGGGCTATCTTCATCATTTCAAGAGGTTTTTTTTTTTTTTTAATGCCTCTATATAGTCCACTTCCCCACTCCAGGAACCCAATGTTCTAATTTATTTTATCATAGAAATAGTTTTTGAGCTGAGGCCATAGCTTAGTGGTTAAAGCATTTGCTTAGTAAGCTCAAGGCCCCGGGTTTAATTCCCCAGGACCACGTACTAGCTGGGCCTGATGACATATGCTTGTAATCTTAGTGCTCAGGAGCACTGAGGCAGGAGTATTGCCTTGAGTTCAAGTTAACAGAGTGAAAACTTGGCTCAAGAAAAGTAAATAGTTACTTTTGTCTATTCTAGAACTTCTCTAAACGAAGTAACACCATATATATACTTTTGTGTTGGCATTTTCATTCAACATTGTTCCTACATTTTACCGTTGCTGTGTTTGCAGTTCATTGTTTTTCCATTCTCCTGTTGACAGACATTTGGGTTGTGTCCAGTTTGAGATTATCACAAATAAAGCTGTGTGGATATTAGTGAGCAAGTCTTTCTGTAGACATATTTTTGTTTGACTTGAGTAAATACCTGAGAGTGAACTGCAATGTAGGATTATCGAGGCAAGCATATGTTTACTTTATAAGAAACTTCCATATCATTTTCCAAAGTAGTTGTGTCATTTCCCAATCTAGTTTCAATTGTCCTACAGCCTTTCCAGTACTTGGTGTTGGCAGTTGCATTAGGGTTTTTTTTTTTGTTACTTAATAACAAATCATCACGATGAGGCACCATCAAGCAGCACAAATTTCTGTGCTCACAGTCCTCTGGGTCAGCGTGTGAAAGCTGCCTCATGTCATGCATGGCTCACATAGGTTCTCTGCTTGGGGTCTCCAAGCCTGAAATCGAAGTGTAGAGTGAGCCGGGCTCTTCTCTACAGGTTCTTGGGCAGAATCCATTTCCAGGCTCACTCAAGTTTCTGGTTGAATTCAGATTTTTTTGTGTTTATAAGATGAATTTTCCATTGCCTGATGTGCTTCTAGAGGTGACCTGTGGTCTGCTTCACATGGATCCCTCTATCTGCAGCCTGCCAGGAGAACAGAATCCTTTGCCTGCTTTGAGTCTGTCTGGCTCTACTCTCAGTCAGAAAGTAAAACCTTTACTTTTAAAAAAAGATGCATGGGTCTGGTGGAATAACACAGCAGTTAGAGAGCTTGCCTAGTAAGCACAAGGCCTTGAGTTCGATTCCCCAGCATCACATAACCTGGGCGTAGTGGTGCATGCATGCTATCCCAGCACTCAGGAGGCTGAGGTAGAAGGATTGCCTTGAGTTTAAGGCCACCCTGGGCTACATAGTGAATTCAGGATGAGCCAGGACTACAAACTAAGACCTTGTCTTAAATACAAAGGAAAACTAAAGAAGACTGGAGAAATGGCACAGAGGCTAAAGCGCTTGCCTTGCAAGCATGAGGCCTTAAGTTCAATTCCCCATCACATAAGCTGGACATGGTGAAACAGCCTGTAATCCCACCACTAGGGAGGCTGAGGCAGGAGTATTGCCACAAGTCCAAGGCTAGCCTGGGTTCCATAGTGAGTTCAGGACCAGCCTGGGCTACAGGGCGAGACTCTGTCTCAAAAGAAAAGAAAAGAAGAGAAAAGAAAAAAGTAGATAGAGAGATGCATCTTGTTGCATTAGATGGGGTAGGGGGTAGTGGAGAAGATCCAGCCCATGGCCATATGCCGCCTACAGAATTACTTTGTTGCCTGGCCAACGCAACTGCAGGCAGACTTTAAATTTATAAAATATAGGAGCTGTTTTCACAGTAACATAGCAGGCTACTTTTCAAGTTGAAATAATTTTGTATGAACCACAAATGATGTCATAATTATCCAAATGGCTCTTGGCAGGAAAAACGGTTCCCTGCTCCTGGGTTAGACAGACCTGCCTGGATCCTTTCTGTATCTGAAGGACCCTTGACTTGGACGTTAATTGCACCTGCAGTTTCCATTCCCAATAGTATTGCAATTGATGCCTGATTGAATAACCATGAGACAAAGTCTTGGAGTTCTGGCTACTATGGGAGTCCATGGTAAAGCTTTAACACCAGCATCGTTTTTCATTGTCACGTGCTTTCAGAGCATGAAGATCCAATTGATAATCTCTTATCTAAAATGCTTGGGATCAGAGGTGTTTTGAGTTTTTCCAAATTTTGGAATATTTGCATCAACATAACGAAATATTTAGGGGCTGGGCTCCAAGTCTATACACAAAACTTATTTATATACATCTCTCACACACACACACACACACACACACACACACACACACACACACACACACA
>PVKB01000928.1:497582-540944 GCA_004027205.1 Ctenodactylus gundi | reverse complement strand
AAAAAAAAAGCAAGTAGAAATTCTTCTGTCTACTGTTGCTGCCAGGACTCATTAAAGCAAAAATTCTGTTTACCTTAGTTCATCATTCACAAAGAAATGGTGCCTTCCAGAAGAGACCCTTGATGGGACTGTTCACCCGAAAGATGACCCAAAGCGGGTCTGCCTTGCTACTTGAGGAGGGAATTCTTTGAAAACACCCCACATAAAGTTAGCAGGGAGGCTTTACAAAAACTAGAATGAACTGGAGAGAAGACTCACCAGGGCAGCAAAATACTAGCCACGGAAATGAAAAATCGGATCAAGGTCTGTTCCAGGAGCTGCTGATTCCCTCTGAAGGTAGCTCTCACTTCTGTTCCCTTTGGGGTTGCCTGGTGTGTCAACCACTTAAACAAAACAACAACACCACCAATGAAAAAGCATTGACCCAAGAGCAATTTATTTGGCAGTGGCAGAGCACTGCAGCAGGAACAGTCCTGTCCTAGTAAACCATGGGTGTAGTTAAAGAGGTTGAAGCAGGGGAAATTTTTAAAAGTAAAATGAGGAAGATTACATCAGATATTTTGAAACAATGGTCCTTGGCCACAGTGATTAATCAGGGGTGGCAGCGGGCCAGGGTTGAGCGGACAGCTGCTGGGCACATATCCTGGTAGGAGTACCTTTTGTGTTAGGTTGCTGGGACTTCTGTGCAAGCTTGTGCACCTGGAACTTGTGTGTGACAGTCCCTATCGGGCATTAGTGGACAGGACCCCTTTCTTTACAACCTCCTGGCTGCATTATTTTGTTTTTGGTTTCGTTTTACAGAATCATCACCATTTTGATTCTGACAACTTATTCATTTCTTCCACACTCTTGAAGAATGTCTGTTGTCAAGTAATAACAATTGCCAGTAAATTGTCTGTGAGTTATGCTTGATTTTGTTGAGTGTTAATGTAAGAAAGATGTTCTTGAGACCATCTTTACGTATATATTTCAAAATTTCTATTGCAAAACTTTATACTGTATGCCGTTTACTTCCCTTTGACCAAGAGCTTAAATCATAAGGATTTTAAAAAATTTAGAAAGAAATTCATATATATATATATTACACAGTGGCCACGTTGAGCTTGAGAATTTCCTGCACTATATACTATGTGAACTTCACAATCCCCACTGTCCCTTTCACCCTCCCATCCCTTCTTTCTTTCTCTTTGGCTCCTGATACCTCCCTCATTTGACTCTGTTGTTATTCATATCTGGGTTTCTTGTATTAGAGAAACCATGGGGTGTTTATTCTTTTGAGCCTGACTCACTTCTCTAAGCAGGGGGGTCTCAAGTTGTACCCACTTACCTACAAATAACTCAAACCAAATGTGTAGTAAGAATATATCTTAAGTTAATTTTTCCCCTTTGTGGAGACTTTCTTTAGCTAGGGGAAAACTTAAAGGGAACTCACCACTTGCTTTTGGTGGTGATTTCAGCCCCAGTGTTGGGGTGTGTGTGTCTTCCTCTTTCCTGTGGCCCATTTCTGCTTTCATTTGTGTTCTCTGAATCTTTTTATCATAGATGCTTCAAGTCCTGCTTCAGAACTGTGCTGCCTTTAAATCAATACTCAGTTATCTTTTATAATTAGTCACCAGGTAATAGAGTGCTTTAAAATAATTAATCTGTCTTTTTAAGTACAGAGTCAGGATTTTGGCCTTAATAACAGATTGTCCCCAACATAGTAAATGAGATTGTATGAAATCTATGAATCCAAAATTATCACAGTCTAAGTGAGATGAAATTAGCCTGACGTATCTTACAAGCTGCTGCAGAATAGTCCAGTCAGTAGCAGTCGGCTGAGTCATGATGGGCAGCCTGCATGTGCTGCTGACCTTGTAGCAGCTGCCTAGAAATCTTTCAGAATACTTTGGCCAGTATGAAGATTATCCCATGTTTCAGCTTTGGTTTTAAGAGTCTTTCTGGATAGGGGTGGCAAAGGCAGCCCCGTTTTTTCTCCTTTGCAGGCTTTCCGTATGCCAACTGCTGTCTTACCTCCCTGTCAGGACAGATTAATCAGTTGGAACCTGCTGGTGGGTCTGTTCTTACGAAGATGTCATTACTGCACGTTTGGTATAAATATTTAAAACCAAGCTATCTTTCTGATGAGATATGTTGGCTTGGATTTTCGTGCTTTGTTCTATTTCTTATTAATTTGTAAAAAAAATAGAGTTGTCTGTGTCCTTTTTCCTGGCCCCAGTGAAATCAGTCAGGTGAACGTTCTGTGTGTCCAGATTTTTAGAAATAGATGTAAGTAGACTTAGCCACATGTGCTTCTGAGTATTCCAGCCCTCCATGGATGTCCTCAAGGATGTTTTAAGGATACATGAATGAGCAGATTCCGTGGGGTTCCTGCATGGGGACTCCAGGATGGAAATGAGGACCTCACACCTCTGCCCTAGTGTGCATATTGCCTCATTCACTAGAACAACTCATGTGTGGTATTGCTCTAAAATACTTCACTCCATTGTCAACCATGGGTAAAATAAACCTGGTCACAGACAAAGAAAATTGTATGTATTTGGTGTTAATTAGAATTGCTATTTGGGAAAACACGGCTACAAGAAGCCTTGAAATTGTCCTTCAAGTTTTGTGGAATGGCAGCTGTACTTACAGATTTATACCCCTTGCAGGTTTGAATATTACATCATTATGGTTGATGCTGGCAAAAATCGTGTGTCTTATAAGGAAGGGAATAGATATGTTGCCATTATCTGGGTAGTTTAGAAGAATGAGTTGGTTATTTGGTCAGCTGAGGTTACATAAAGTTTCGGGAAAGAAGTGTGGCCCTGTTCAGAGGTCAGTGTGTATAGGGGTGTGCCTGCTGGAGTGGTGCGTCTGTGCCTCCTTCAAGGGTTCGGCTGCAGGTTGTGTCTGAGACTGGACGTAATGATGCCTCTTGACCTATTTAAAGTGCCCCAAACCAGTATCACCCCATTCTGAGTTTCTACTTTGTCAGTCTCTTCCTGGGTATCCAAGTCTTTCTTAGCTACAAAAGTCTCCTTTCAATGGGAAAGTGAAGTGGGCACGTGTGGAAGAGACTGCAGCGAACTCTGATTCTGCAGTCGCTCCTCCGTAGAAAAGCCTTCTCTTGCCCTGTCTGTGTCCTGGAGGCCAAGACTTACAGTGCCCTGGCTGCTGCCAGCCTTGTCCTCCCACTTCTCCCATTTTGAGGACATGGAATTGGAAGATGCATCCAGCTGAGTGTTTCGGGCTGTAAGGAGATGCAACTTTTGGCACAGAGGATGGTGTTGGACCCCAGCCTGCGTATTACTGGCTTGAATGAGGATGCTGTGACTGAAGTCACTGTTACCCTCTGCTCACACAACAGTGTAGCTAGCCACCCCAGTTTAGTCTTTCTGGCCCTCAGAGATTGTATGATGCCTATCCGTGGTGGAAAGGATGGATTTGCTTCACTCCGTCTCTTCATTCAGTGCTAAGCTCACTTGGAAACATCCTGATAAATATGTCAAACATGGTATTTAACGAGTTACTTGGGTATCTTGTGGCCTAGTCACTGAATACATAAGGCTGTCATAAAAAGCTTCCTCCAAGAGTTGCTCTGATTGCCCTGCCTGTGCTTCTCCTCAAGGTACCCCCATTCCTCTATCACGTCAAACCACTGTGCTTCCTTCCATGACTAACTACCTGCTTACCGTCTGTCCTTCCTCCCTTGGAGTGAGAGCCCCTGCTAAAGCTGTTGCCCATCATGGCTTTGCTCTATTTCTGACACTCAGTGCTGTCCCTAGGCCCCTACACATCCATAGCGCATATCTAGGAGAGGAAGGAAATGCAGGCAACATCTAAATCTCTACTCCGTTCCTCCAAAGGCAAATAGAATGTGATATGTAGCAGCCACACATGTGTTGTGGTCACATCTCTAAGGAAGGTGAGCTCACTTGGGGAAATTGGCTCTTTCCTGCGTGGGCTCTGAGTGGCTGGACCAGGGAATGCAGGAATATATCTTGGAGGACGAATATTATATGAAAAGAAGGAAGAGGACTCTGGGGAGACCTAAGGTGGAGGATTATCCAGGAGCAGTCCTAGGAAATGTGGATCGTCTTCCGTTTGCTTCTGACATCCTGAAACCTCAGCTTTGTGCTACTGCGATAGGATCAGATATGGGAGCAGTAGTTCTATGCTACCTCTTGATTTGAGAGACCTTGTGAGAACTATAGAAAAATTCCAGCATATAGAAAAGTAGAAGCTGGGCCAGTGATGCAGGACTCTAATCCCGGCATTCTGGAAGCTGAGGAAATAGAATTATGAGTTTAAGGACACTTAAACTTAACAAGACCATGTTTAAAAAAAAAAAAAAAAGGACTGAGTTTGTAGCTCAATGTGAAGATCCTGAGCTTGATTTCTAGTACCACAAAAGAGAAAAATGAGGACAAGGAGAAGGTTGGAGGGCACGCTCATGTACACTTGACCAAGTTTTCACAGTTACGAACTCAAGATTAAAATTTTTATTTACTGGTATGCCTCTCCCCTGGATATTTTGAAGCGAATTCCAGCCATCAAAGCATTTCATTAGGATTTGAATACTTAGGTTATGACACTGGGCAAATGTGCATGAGGTCTGGCTAGGAGCTGGTTCTCTGCGTCCCACTTAGATGTCCCATTTCTGCTCTGTGCTGAGGTAAAGGGCCTTTGCCTCTTTAGCATGCTGTGCACGAGAGCCAGTGAATGGGCAGTAATGGCTTCTGAGCCTGCTCTTGCAGTGTGACTGGACTACTTACTTGCAAGATGCCCAAGTAGATTATGTGAAGCACAAAGCGAGGACTCTTGCATGTAATCTGTGGTGGGGAGTGACCAGATTTCCAAAGCAAGGTACAAAGAGAAGGAAAGGTCGATGCTGCCTAATTTGTGCATTTGTAGCTTTTTTTTCCCCATTTGATTATATTGCTGCCTGCATATCTGACAAAAGCTGTGAAAATTAAAGCTTGAATCCTATTACAGAGATGAGAAGTTTCAGTGTAATTAAATTAAACACTGGAACACTGAGGTTTAAGATTTATGTCCACAAAAATGTTTTACATTAATGTTATAGAAATTGGAGTAAAATGAAGCAGCCTAAGCTAGCATTCCTGTATATCAGCCTGGAGCATTGGCTATCCTTACCAAAAGCATTTGAGTAAAGGTAAGAGGCCTGGTGGAACCTGTGCTCTTACCCACGTGGGCTCTTTTCCTCTGCTGCTCTGAATCTGAGACATGTGGGAAGTTTATTCCAATTAACAGGGAACCATTTCTTTGCTTTTCAAGATATGATCTTTAGTTCCATAATCTCTTGGATTGGCCTAAGCAGCAGTCAGCAGATTTTATTTCTGAGATTACTATCAAGTATTCATTTTGTCCTACTTTTTTTTTTTTTTTGGGTGAGTGCAGGCTTGAAGATTCAGATAGTAAAGTTCATGGCATCCCCTTTGGAGGATGGGTTATTTTTTGTAGTCCTGGTATCCTTTGACAGTCTTTGGATCTGTTTGTTTGTTTCTGTTTTGGTGTTACTTTTCTGGTGGCTGGAACCTTGCTGTGAACAGGATTGGGAACTGTGGTCTTTTCTCTGAGCCTGGCCATCTTGCGCTCTCTCTTTCCCTACAGCAGGCGGATTCTGTTCAGATGCTGTTCATTAGCCTTGTGCAACTTTACTCAGGTCCCATTATTAGCAATGCAGCACTTCTTAGAAATGGAGACCTGAATAGTTCAAATTATTATTTTTTATTCTTTCCAAGGTGAATGGTTCTTGTAGTTACCTAGCAGCGCCAGACTCTCCATGTTAATGGTGGGAACATGCATGGTGGCAGCCTTATGAGGTCTTAGGGTGAAGTCCCAGGTGCCTCTTAGGACTTGCTGTTCAGGAATCAGATTCTTCTTCCTGTGGCGATTAGGTCCACGACCGGAAGTTTGTGTCTCTAAAAATTGATGTGTTCATAAACATCTTTTGCTTTAAATCAAAGTCAATAAAAGCTGTATGTTTAATACAGACCTGCACTGAAATATACCTTAATGCTTTGAGCCATAAACAAATCAAAATATCTCCTGAGCTTCTCCACTGGAAAATAGATCTTAAACCCAGAGCTGCTCTGAAGTGGTTTTGTTATCTTGATGAATATGGTACAGGAGAAAAATTTGGGTTGGGGCTAATTTTGCCACAGTCACTTAATGTACCACTAGTATAGCATTCTAGAATACTTTAATTAGATAGCTGTGCTGATGACTTCTAATGAATGTTGCCAGCTGTGAGCCCAGAAGAGTGACTCTTTTAAATAATGGTGGAATATAAACACCACTTTCTCCTCTATGTTTTCATGCCTCAAGAAAACATTTAATCTTTACCTGTAGTATGTAGCTTTTTAATCTTTCATTCAATTCATCACTCTGTGTCTTTCATTATATAATGTTTTTGGAAAGATCATTGGTTAAAACACTGCAGGCTTTTTTGTTAAATGCCTTATTGAATTTAATAGGGTGAATTCAGTGTCAGTTTCTTAATTATATCCATTTCAATCCCATCATAATTTATTGATCACCTACCATGTGCTCAGGACTGCTGGTTAGCGAGTTTGATTCCTCGGAGAGTCTTCAGAGTCATCAACTTAAAAAGGTAGAATTGGAAAAGAGTAATTATCTCAATTTCCAGATAAGGACATCAGAGTTAAGAAGCCTGGTCTGTGGGCAGAATCCCAGGCAGGGGGCTCTCCACCACCGTGGAGCTGATTAAGAAGTTGGCTTGTTACATGTACATCATCCACTCTTAAAACTGTTTCACACCCACTGCATGATGAATGCATTCTGCGATCTGAATTTACTTAAGATGTTATATAGCACAAGATAAAGTACACATGCATGAATAAATAAACGTGTACATAAGTTAAATGTAAATAAACCATATAGTGTTGTACTCATATGTTCATGAAATTTTAATAGTCTGTCTTTCTCTCTCTTCTTCTGTCTCTCTTTGAGATAGAGTTTCACTCTGTAGTCCAGTCTGGTGCTGGACTCACAGGTAGTCCAAGCTGGCTTCATACTCAGTACAGTCCTCCTGCCTCACCCTAGAATTACAGATGTGCACCACCCTACTCAGCTAATTTTTAGGTGGTGCTGAGGAGTCAAACCCAGGGCCTTGTGTGTGCTAGGCAAGTGTGTTAACCACTGTTAAATCACTCAACTTGCCCTCCGCCCTCTCTGCTCTTTTCATATCAGGATTGTTAAGCTGTGATAAGATTGGCCGTGCCCACATTTATGACATAGCGAGTCCGACATTCACCGGCATCATCATCCCCGTGCCCGTTGTTGACTCTCGGTTCTCTGCCCATCTCCTGGCAGGCTTCTGTCCTTGTGGCTGTATTTTGAGTGTAGGAAGGATAACATGAGAAAAAGACTGGCTCAGTTATCCTGTGTGTACTCGTGCGCACACTGAGCATCAGGAGAACCCCTGGTGCCTGCCAGCCCTCAGAGCTTAGCTATGCACCTTCAGGGTATATTTCCTGAAACAGTGGCAAGAGCCGTAGGCCCGCTGCATTGTCTTAGAATGACTCCTTTTTCTCTGATGCATAAACCCCTCCCTGAGGGGACAGACCCCTCCTGAGGTGAGCTGGGCCACAGCGAGTTTCATTTTTATCTTTTAAGTACATCTCACTGCTAAAGCAATCAGGGTGTGCAGGTGCAGTGTGTGGGGGTGTGCAGGACTCCACCAAGACCTGTCTTCTTGGTTACTTTTATTCTCCTGGTTAAAAGAATGCATACTCCTGTATATTCTTGTATATTTTTTTCTGTGTTTTCTCATTTTCCAAAGCATGGGATTCTGCCCACTGACTGACAGACCTGAAGTATCCTTCCTGAACTTACCCAGTCACCTCCTTCATCTGTCCATCCACTTAGACAGGAGGTTTTTTTCTGCTTGACCAGTTCTTTCCACTCTTTGTTTCTTGACATTCTATTTCAGTCTAATTCAAATTGGTTGATTGGTTATACTAGAAATGAACCAAGGATCTCATGCATATTAGAAAACACAGTATCTCTGAGGTATTTTTATTTGAGACAGGCTCACGCGAATGTTGCCCAGGCTGGTCTCAAATTTGCAATTCTCTTGTCTCAGCCTTCTGAGTAGCCGGGATTATAAGCGTGTGCCACTGTACCCAGCTTTCTAGTTTATTTATTTTTAAATACTTATAAGTGAAATTCATTTCGGATGTTGCTCCATTGATTCTTCTTCTGACGCATTATTTGCAACTGCGGCACTAATGAATCTTTGCCCACTGTTGCGTTCTCCAAGGGGCACGAAATCGTTGCGGTTCCACAGCTCTTGCTTCTTGCCAGACCCCATGGCAACATTCAGAAGATACACTTTGACCAATGAGTTCGCCATTGTTTTATAGTCCACGTGTTGTCGTGCTCATCTTTCTGATTTCTAAGATCTTTTTACTTGCTCTGTTATCCTCTTAATTAATATTCCATGGCATTGGATACCTCAAGGCTGAACTGCAGATTGCCTCATTTCTGATCACTTCAGTTTGCATCCGCATGGCCCGGTGCTGACTGGAATACTTCAAAAGGGGCTGCTCTGCTGAGGTAGAAGTGCTGGGGAGCGTTTCGCAAACCAGGAAACTAGTGCTCAGAAAGGCAAAGTGGTTGGCCAGCAGTGACTTGGTGTGTTGCACCTCAGCCCTGTTAGCATTCATGAATTATCACATTGTAATGTTTCTTGGGAAAATTGCATTGCACCCGACACTAAAACATGCCTGCATAATACATATTTAAATACATATGTACACACGCAGATCATTTACCCAAGGACTGAGGAATCCGTAGATTGAGAATCAAGTTTCTCCCTGTGGCTCAACTTCTGCTAGGCTATCCTGCGGCTCTCGAATGTGCCTTTCCTCAGGCTCCCCGTTCCCGATTCCGAGCAGCATGGACGTAGAACGTAGAGCATGGGACCCCTTCCAGCTGTCCACAGTTATGCTGCTTCCGGACTTCTGTGGAGGAAGGAGATCACTTGAACATATTGTGATGTGGGCACAGGAACCGTAGGTGGTTGGGAAATAAGACGGTTGTCTATGAAAGATGAATAGCAAGCCTTCCCCACTTATATGGCTCTTTCTGTTTAATTCTCATTAAAAGTGTTATTCTGACTCTCAGTTCAGTACAACACACGCAAGGTTATTAAATGTACTTTATGGATCATTTGTTTAATGCGACCAAACTAAAAATTAAGAAGCACATTACTCTGTTCATAAAAATGAATGTTTTAAATGGACAAATTCATTCTCGTTTTTGTATTTTATTTTAATGTAGAGCTGTAACGGGGTTATAGACAGATCTTCTGCTTGGACATTTATAAGCCGATGATGCCTGTTGAATACCTTTTATGAAGATTAATATTTTTTACTCTGCACCCATTACCAGAGCATCAATCATCCTGGCTTTGGTCCTCACAGCTGAGGATGAACAGATGTTGAATGATTGGGTCTGTAATCATTGCGGATCACACTGGAGGAGGAGGATGACACACAAGGTGGCCGGCGTGATCCCCATAGCCGGTTGGCACTGAGGGCCCACAGGCTGCCTGTTCCTGGCTTGGCTGCCTGCACTGAGTTGCTCTCATCTGTGCATGGCAGAAAAAACCAGGACACATGTGCTAATGCTAGCACCCTGGAGCTGCTGCTGACAGGTACTGAGAATTCCTGCAGCATGTCCACATCGTGGGGCATTTGGAGGAGAAAACTGTGGTCTTCACCCTGAGGGTCTTTATCACTTCATTGTAGTGAGAATCGCACATGAGGTTGCCATCATCTGCTTCTCAGTACGCTCACTGTGCTGTCCAGTGAAATCAGAATAGGACAAATGGATGTAGTCGCCACGTTGAAAGGCATATGCCAATTGGTGAGCTTAGTGTTGATAATATATTCTACCTAAACTATCATTGCACCTGAACTTGATCTGCCATTTACTAGTGACATGCTGGATACGTGTTTTTTTCACGCCAAGTCTGTGAAGTCCGGTGTGGCTTTTGTGCTTACATCGTATGTCATGTTAGAGGCTGAGCTTTCATCAGGGTCAGATCCTGGCTCTTCCCATTGAATGTAATTTGGCGTCGGAGAACTTGACCCGTGTATTCAGGTCGGTCCTGACACTTTTGTTTATTCTAAAATCAAGTCAAGTATCAGTGTGTGTGTTTTTTTAACCCTTGAGTTCATAGTAATTGCAATTAAATAAAACTAAACAGTAATTATTTCATGGCCAACCAAATCCCAAATGCCCATTGGCTACCATGTTGGTTAGCACAGTGGAGAAGTATTATATTTCTTTAGTGTAGTTTTAATTGGCAGAGTTGACTTTTTGTACCACTGTTATTTCTGTTCTCCCTAACAGCTGCCGCTTAGCGTAGGCTCACTGTTTGCTAATTCCACCCATTGTATCATTTGGTTTTTAAAAGTGAACCTGATTTATGACAACCTTGTTTTGCAGATAAGAAAAGTTGGTATCTAAAGAATTTAAGCAAATTGCCCAAAACTTGAAGCCAAGGTTGAACAGGGTTGATTTAATTATTCTTTATGTGTATGGATGAGCTGATTAAAGCCTTTTCAGAATTTCAGAGTGAATCAGGTTACAAGATTTCCAATGAGTTCCAGCATCTTCAGAAAGTTCTATGTTGGTAGTTGATTTAAATGTTTTTCTTTTAAAATATGAAGTCTTTTTTTTTTTTTTTTTCATTTCAATTAGGCCATCTGGTTTGGACCTAATGGGATCCTCAGTGTAAATTGTTATTTTGAAATGACATTCTCTGCATGAAAAGGGTACTCAGGATACTCTGTTGAGATATTCATAATGTAACAGAAGATTCCTCTTCCTAGGCTTCCACAGGGAACTTCTCACAGTTTACACTGTTTTGCTTTCCTGGGTATGTGTGTGTATGTGTGTGTAGAATACCTTTTTCAATGCTTTGATTTGCTGTCTTGATATAAGATAAAATCTTATTGTTACTTGAAGCTTCTGCCCTACCACCCTTGAAGAAAAATTACAGCCCATAAACTGAAATGTAGAATAAGAGAAATCCTTTAAAAATGAGGTATTAAGATACTTGTTTTAATTTTTGTTTTTGGAAATAGAACCCGAGTGGCTAATATATGGGGTAGTGTTGCCTGCAGGTAATAGTTGTTGTTGTTTCTAAACATGTATAATTTTAGTCCAAAATTCTGGCTTTGAATATGCTATGATTTGTATTATTGTTAAAAATAACCACCATCTATTGAAGGCTGGTGCAGCATTCAGTGCAAGAGCTGATTTTCACTGCACACTCTTTAAGTGGGCACTCTGTGCATGTAATTGTAAGTTAAATGAAATCAACACTCACAAAGTACACATGCATTTGTGCCTAGGCGTGTACCTTTTTGCATTCATCAAGTTTGGACTGAAACTCCCGTACAACTGAATCCCTAGAAATGTGGGAGAGATCTTGTTAACCATGTCTCTGTCCTTCGGCTGTCTGCCAAGGACGTGACTGTGGGCTTTAGACCGCAGGGCATTCCTCACCATTTAGCAGGTGCGAAGCACTGTGGATTACAGATTAAAAAAAAAAAAAAGTGCACAAAAGTAAACACTTTGTTCCAAGGAAGAGAAAGTTCTTACCCACAGTGGGTGTATGAACATACCACACCACAAACACACACACACACACACACACAGACACACACATACTCACATTATACTAATGTCAGATGCTAGTTTGTGTGCTAGAATTCTTTTTTTCTCACATAGATTACATTACAATAAAGAAAAATCAACAATTAAGGCAGTTCGTGTCATAGGAGCTAGGCCTTGGAGACTTGTGGCACGAAGATCTGCACGTAGAGGCTTGCAGATCATGGGCCGCCAAGAGCGTGGTCTGCATGAGTCCGTCTGCCCCCAGCTTTGGTCTTCCAGCTTGTCTGAAGAAGAGTTGCCTTTCTTCCTTTGGTGGCTGGTGACAGGTTTCTGTCGACTGGGTGACAGGCAGTCTTGAAAGTGGCCCTTGTTCCTTGGAGTCTTACTTGATATCCCTGGAATGGGCAGCGTGACCTCTCGCCTTTAAGGAAAGCTGATGTCTGGCTGTTTGTTCATTCTCCTTGATCTGGTCTTGTCCTGTGGTCGTGTTTGGAATTCTGGTCCATTGGAGCTTTTTGTTGCTAATGGTGCTAGGCCATGGGGATCATTCATTGTGGTATGTTAAATAGTTTTTGTAAAGTCTTTCACCGAGCATCATTTCATTTTATCTTTACCCTCAGTCTACCTATCTCACTTCCCCCTGGCATGGGGTGGGGGAGGCTGAGTAAGAAGTGTGAGATACGTTTAGATATCAGTTCACCAGAAAGATTGGAACAAATAGCTTTTATCTTCTTGGGAGACTCAGTGATAGGAATGCCTTTAAAGATGTCCAAATCGCAGTAAATTTTCCAAAAGTTTTATTGTTTGTTATCAAGAGAGTCTAGAAAACAATCCAGCCAAGTTAACATGGACCTTAGGGTTGGATGGATGGTGAGTATTGCTACCAGGCAGCCAGATATCGCTGGTGGCATCTGCCACCAAAGATCAACATCCGTACATCCCCTGGAGTGTTTCTGATAATGAGACCAACACATTCAATTAGCTGTGAGAATGTGCAGCCCACAATTGCCTGCTCAGCATCGCAAACAAATGGGAACTGTAAAGGATGCATTTAGGCCAGAACATCTGGGTAACAGAGTCTGAATGGCCAGCTCTAGTTTTTTATAGCTGTACAAGGACACACCTTTCCTTCCATCCTGTACTGGCCAGGCCTTCTGTCATTTTGAGACTCTCCCAAGCCGTATTTAGTGCACATCCTTGCTATGTCATTGTTTTTCCCTAGTTACATTGTTGGGGGTTATCATCACCTCATAGGGCTTATTGGTGCTATCTTCCTCTGAGGTGCCTTGTAAATGCTGTCAGGGATGTGAAAACCAAGTGGTTAGAGATGGCTCAGGGCTTGTTCCATGTCAAAAGTGGGCCTACTGGGGTCATAAACTTCTAGTCCAAGGGGAAGAGGACTTGTCTCGGTTACTTTTTAGACGAAAGGTTTATTTTACCTCATAGTTTCAGAAGGTCTTCTTTTCTGGGAGGCTGGCAGTGGTGTGAAGGGTCTGGCAGGGAACAGGTGCTCAAGGCATCACACAAGAAAGGAATTAGGGGCCTCCAGGAGAAGCTGGGGCCAGATAGTATATCCTTCCAGGCCACATGTCTATAATCTATGACACGTATGTAACCTACCACACACCTGTAATCCATACTTCCTGACCAGACTTACCTCCTAACAGCCCATGAAATCCTTAGTGTTGAGATACATGAGAGCTTGGGGGTATATTGAATGAGCCATAGCAGCATTCATCGGGAGATGCTGCCGTATCTCCTGCCTAGGGTTATGTCTTGAACCCATCCAGACACACCCAGAAGTCTGCTTTACTAATCCCCCCAGTTGTCTTTGCTCCTGGGCAGCCCTAACACTGGTGCAGGCTCTTACAGCAATATCAAGCCTTGGCTTTGTGAAGCATTTCAGTCAAATTCAATGAGCTGTGGTCCTCTACAAAAGGACCATAGGCACCACAGGAAGGATTAAGTGCAGAGTTAAGGGAATTGGTACAAAGCCTCCATGACAATAGAAAGGCAGGCACAAGGAGCGCCTTCCTGGCCTCTGAGACAGCTGTCTCTGTGTGCTATCCTCTCTGCCCTGACCTGCCATGATTCTAGACCTCTCCAGACAGTGTCCCCAGCAAACCTGGCCTGGACTCTTCCCACAGGAGGTGCAGCATTTACCATCTCTTGTATTACTTATATTCCAGGATTGATGATTGCAGTTGTGATGTCAGCAAGTACATCCAAACATGCATGTCATTGGACAACATTCCTGCTAAGAAATCCAGATGAAATGTAGAAAGCTTTAGCACTATGAGACTGCGCAGTGAAGGGTTTGTGTTCTTACTGAGTTTTTCTACCTGCCTGCACTTTCTGCTTGCCTCCAGCCAGTCCTTCATTACACTGTTGTTCTTGGGAAATTTGAATGTCTTTCTGAATACTTAGATGTACTCGTCAACGTTGCATGCGTTCTTTCTTACATAAAAATTTCAGGGAACATTAATGCAAAACATGCTTTTATGTATCATTAATGTTGTAAGTCCTTAAGTGTACAATTCTAAGACCCAGCTACATCTGTTCAATGCTGCAGAGCGCTGCTGCCTGTCTTGTGCTTTGCATCTGAAAGGAAGTAATGGTCAACCTTATGTTAAAAGACAGGAATGATGTAAACAGAGAGGCCATGTTGGAGAGTGGAGATGCTAGAGTTATATTGGATTCTCCATCTGGAAGAGATAGGAATTTCTTTCATCTTCAATCTTGATGTATGTTTCTTCTTCTTCTTCTTCTTCTTTTTCTTCTTCTTTTTCTTTATTTTTTTTCTTTTCTCTTTTGAAACAGGGTCTTGCTTTCCAGTAGTTCAGGCTGGTTCTGAGCTCACTATGTAGACCACCTGGCTTCATACACACAGCAATCCTCCTGTCTCAGCCTCCTGAGTGCTGGGAGCCACCACATCTGACTTAAGTGGCACCAGGGAATCAAAGCCAGGGCCCTGCGCCTGCGAGGCAAGCGCTTCAAACACTGTGCTATACCCACAGCCCTTGTATATTTCCTTAGTACTCTTCAATTTCATGAATAAACTTGTTGTATCTATGTAAACAAATGAAGGCCCACACCTTCTTTGACTGGATCCTTCACTGCACATGTCACTTCATTTTGCAGTCCATCTCCCAGAATGAGGTCTCGACCCCTGAAATTTCCATTTTCTCCTCGCTTCAGCCTCCTCCAGAAAGCTTCTCTAGGAAGGGCTCCATGTCCCTTCGTTGCCTACGTCTCAGAGTTGGCATCTCCCACTTAGACATCGGTTCTCTTAGGAACAGACTAAAATCCACAGTTAGAATGATGTTTCCACAAGATGCGTTTCTCTTAATAATAGAAATCAATGAACTTATAATAAAAAATAAGTAAAGCATCCCACATACGTGTTTGTATTTATACACATGCTATGGAATATATGTGTGTGTTTATATATGCTGTGCCTTGTCTAGGATGGGATACACCATCTCTACAACTCAAGAAAGGAGAGATTTATTTTGCCTTAGTTTCAGAGGGTTTCAGTCCATTCATGGTGGAAGCACGTGGCAGAGGACTAGCCAGAGGAAAAGCTGTCCATCCCATGGCTGCCACAGCCAAGTGAGGGAGGCAGGGCAGAGCCAGTGTGTGTGCTTCTGTGTCCGGCCCCAGGCACCTGCTCCTTCCAGCCCGGCTCCACCTCTTACCAGCATGCGAAATCCATACATATTCAGCAGCATCCAAACACATGAGGCTTTTCGGGGGCACTCCAGATCCAAATCATAGCGTGCAGTTTTGTGAATTATTGTGTATTTACATGGAGATACACGTGTACTTGCAAACACATGTGTTTACCTATATGTATCATCAACAGAGCAGCACCAGTGTTGTCCTCATTGTCTAATAATTGGCCCTCTCCAGTTGTCAGTTTCCGTTCTCCAGGACGGGAATCCGGCAGAACACTTGGGACCGTGCACAAGCTTGTAGCAAGGATGACTTGTGCCTTGGTGGCTGCCCCACTGATTGGTATCCTTGTGTTCATGTAGACTGTAGAGAGATCCTGCTTCCCATGATGACTGATCAGCTCAAGTATCATCTGGAGAGACAGGAGGACCTGGAGGCCTGCTGCCAGCTGCTCAGCAACATCCTGGAAGTGCTTTACAGAAAAGACGTGGTGAGTGATTGGGCCCGTGCCCACCTTCCCTCTAAGAATCCAGAGGCAGTTGCGTTGTGACATTTGCCTAAGTCCCAACCTGACACCCCAGTGTTACATGTGACTTATTTAAGAAGTGGTGGGTAAGATAGTGCACACTTGTAATCCTAGCACTCTGGCATTATGGTTATACTGACAGGAGAATCTCAAGTTTGAACCCTTTCTGGGTTACTTAGAGATCTAGCCAGACCTTATCTCAATAAAGGTGTGGGAAGTCAGGATGTAGTTTAGTATAAAAGCTCTGAGTTCAATTCCCAGTATGTCAAAGCAACAATAATTATAGCAACAAAAATAATGGCCTTCATTTTTTAGCCTCTCTCTTTCTCACTGTACAGTTATACCTCTAAATTATTTTTATTTATGTGTGTATTGTGATTATTACAGTGTTTGTCTTTCTGCCTGGAAATTAGTTCTTTATTTTCTTATCTTAGTGAAATGCCTCCCAAGGCCTAGATTTTAATCCTTAAGGTCAGATATAAGGATTTGATGCTGAAAGTTGGCTAATTACCTGTACTCTTTCTTGTAATTCTTATTTTTTATTAAAGTAATATATGTACTTTATAAAAAGATACTTCTGAGATGTGTACTCAGAAGAACAGCTCGTTTTACCCCTTACCCACTTGGTAACAATCCTCAGTATTTTCTTAGCTCAGAGTTTTCTTAAACTTTGTGTTTGTTACAATGACTTTTTGTTTATATAATCGGAGATTGGTACCATCCGAAATGAATTCTCTCCCTCTGCTTCCTGTCCTCAGTACACCAGGTGTGATTACACAGATGTATGCACACGTGTGTGATGCCACTGATTTTCCAAGTATGTCTGGAAAGGTGAAAACAGGGCTCTGCCTAGCTCTGTGCCTGCCTCTTGAAGGATTTTATGTAGACAGGACTTTTTCTGAACTCTCCCCTACTTGAGCTGGATGTCTTTCTGATGGACACTCAGAAAGGCATGCCTGGTCGCCCATCCTTCTTTCAAGGGCTCGTTCTCTCCGTGCCTGGCTCGTGCTCTTCACGAAAGAGATCAGGGTCAGTCCCTGCATGGTGGTGGTGGTGACTCTAGATCTTCTAGGGCATCATCTTTGGAAAGGTTTGTGAAACTGCACCCATAACCAGCCTCCAGTGATCCCCTTTCAGGTCCCTCACTGGCTTTTCCAGTGAAAAGGTTAGGTAAAAAGGCTGTCAGACAGACCTTAGAGGTTGTGGGTATGAAGGGAAGGACCAGAGTATGTCACTGGTTGGGGTACAGTACTTGGGGGTAAAACAACAGTCACATCATGTCCTTAGAGAAAGAGCAACTTCTTACTGATAGAAAGCCCCGTGGCAGCTTAGATAGCTTACTAAATGATACTTAAGCATTGTGCTGTATGTGACGCCAAGTCAGTGAGACTTGACACACGGGGCGGTCTGGGGTTATTTATCTGCTTGACAGCTGGCCAGGCATTTTTGGAGCACTAATTGGGGTTCTAATCTGAGATCATAAACATTATATTGTTTAAATGGATTTGCTTTTAGTTTCAAGGTTTGTTTAAATCGAATTAGTGTGATTATGTAACAAATTATCATTAATGGAATATAATTAATAAATGGCCCTGAGTTTTCTTTGGGAAGGTCTTTGCCTTTGACAGAGACCATCTTTCATCTAGTTACGGGTTGTAATTGATTTGCTCTTTGCAGGCCATGTGGATCCAGGGACAGCCACTGGATTTGTGTGTCCATGGTTGTGTTAATGCTGCCTTCCACTTGCATGTCTCCCTCCAGGGACCGACGCAGAGGCACGTCCAGATCATCATGGAGAAACTTCTGCGGACAGTGAACCGCACCGTCATTTCCATGGGGCGAGATTCCGACCTCATCGTAAGTGCTCGGTGGCATGTGCGTGGGTGTGTGACTGTGGCTGGGAGCATCTTCCCAGGAATGACACTCGTTCCCCGGGCCCAAATTGCATCTGGTCTCTTCCCAGCTGCCGGTGGAAAAGGAGCTTGTTTTCTTAAAATGTAGTGTGCGTTTGCAACACATTCTGGGCATGTAGAATGTTCTTACTTTTCGTGATTCTGGGAGCAAGTGTCAGTGTCGGAAGGTAAGCAAGCCAAATTTTAGTGACAGAAACACTGAGCACTCGGTTTCTTATTTCTTGTAGCAGTATCACTTCAACATCACTCAGCTTTTTGGCTAAGATCAAGTGTGCTTCTAGCAAAAGACGTGTGCTTTCTTCTGAGTCTTCATTCTGTTTGTGGTTCCTTTCTATTTACCTTTAAGGTGCAATTAATAAAATTTTATGAAGGACCTTAAAAATTAATACAGGGACTCCAACTTAGCTATTTTATTGTGTATTTTAATATACTAACAGTGTTTCTGTTATACACTGTAGTTACTCTTGAAAACTATTAATTTTTTACAGAACATTTTAAAATTAATTGAGACCATCATATTAAGTTTAGATCAGGGTAGCTTCCCCCTAGAGCTTAATACCCCATTTTTGTCCAATATTATTAAATTTGGTTACTTAGATAAAAAGCCTACACATAAGTCCCATTTACAGTTTTATAATTTCTAATACACATTAACATTTAACCTTGCTGGATGGCTTTCCAAAAGAAGTAATTTCTGCAGTCAACGAATGTAAAGACTGTTCAGGGGCTGGAGCAATGGCTCAGTCGTTAAAGTGCTTGCCTGGCAAGCACTAGGTCAAGTGCTAAGTACCTGAGTTCAGTTACCCAGCACCATATAAGCCAGGCATGATGGCACAGGTCTGTCATCCTAGCACTCAGAGGCTGAGGCAGGAGGATTGCCATGAGTCCGAGGCCAGCCTGGGCTGCATAATGAGTTCAGGACCAGCCTAAACTACAGACTGAGAGTCTGTCTCAAAAAAAAAAAAGAAAAAGAAAAAAAAAAGAAAAAAGAAAAAGAAAATATAAGAATGTAGACTGTTCAGAGTTTTTGCTGTTGATCAGACAAGACACACTGGACCTTCTTGGTGGTTCACCTTGACTTTTCCTGCATACTAGGAGTGAAGAGTTTGGGGAAGCACATGCCTCTTTTGGGCAGTATAACTAGATATAGTGCTGGGATCATCTCGGTGTCTGTGGCTGATGTCCGAGGACAATGCTGGTGTGATCAGTCAGGCTGCATAGAAGGCCAACCATGTGGCCTGAGTATGTTTCCTTTTAGTGAAATTGTCCAGTTCATGTCTCAGAGTTCCAGGACATACTGTATTCCCATCTCCCTCTTGTTTCATTGCCCTTACTGTCATTTAAATTTGATTGATCACATGTGAATTAGGAAACAAGTGATTGATTGTATGTGTGTGTAAATTTTCCTGCCTCTTCATCGTGGCTATTGTTGTCCAGAGTCTAGAACCACCTTGGTATGCTTAATGTGGAGTGGAGACTGAGTTCCATGCGGCGTGACCAAGGACCCAGGGATGTCCCTGAGGTCCGATGTTCCTTGTCCCCGCAGTGTACTTCCTACCCATTCATGTGGGGACTGGGAAATAGAATGAATGATGTGTGGCTGGAAGCTGTATCATGCTGTGCCCCTATGCTGTGGTTTCTTCTTGGAGAGAGCTGCATTACAGAGGTCAGGAGTGACACATGATGGCACCTACAGGGTCACAGTGATTGGGATGCGCATGTGAAAGCGGTCTGCCTGATGTGCAGGACAGGGAGATGGCAGATATACAAGATAGCTCTGCCTCTGGTTAGGTGAGTACACTCTTGCCTGTCATAAGGGGGACAGTGTCTTTTCCTCTGGCTAGAGGGACACGGTCGTGCCTCTGAGAAATAAAGTCCTGCCTCTGTTACGGGGAGCAAGATCCTGCCTCTGGTTAGTGGACAGTACTTGTCCAGTAAGTGGAACATAGGCCTGTATTTTGCTATAACCGAGGGCCTCTCGCATGCTAGGCAAGGGCTGTACCCTGGGTGGTGACCCCGTGCTCACGCTAGGGATGCATTCTAGTTCACAGCTCAGCAGGTGGCAGTTAAACTGGGAAGAGGGGAGCCAAGAGGAAGTCTGAGATTTTGGAGTGTGTTAGGCGGTAAGATGTGGTCAGCAGCTCGATGAGAGCGCGGGGTGGAGCGTAGAGGGCATGGTGTTTTCTTCTCAGATCACGTGGTCTGGAATGTCATTGGGAAGTTCCCTCTGTCTCTGTCCTGATGATAACAGTGGCGACGTTATTAGCAGCTCTTCATTGAGCACCTGTTAATGTTTCACCTCTTAATGTTCCACTGTAAAATGGATGGAAAGACTCAATCCATTCTCATCTTTTTCCTGTGTATGCAACTGTAGAACATGCCCCTGAAGTAGACGAGGAGTCATCAGGACTCGGTAGGGGGCATGGCAGTGCTTGTGTGGTGCTAGAGTTTTCACCCAGTCTCCGCTGTGGCACTGAGACACACGGTAATCCTGCCCATTTCCGCAAGTATCAGAAAGAGCTGCGAGTGGTTTCCTGGTCTCCACCCTAGCTGGGGAGGCAGCTGTTCAGGGAAATACGCCTCTTTCTCTGCTCCACCTGTGTCATACCCGTAGAGCCCGTCAGCAGGACCTCCTGTAGGAGAACGGCCAGAGCACCATCTGGGTGTCCATTTCATGGACGTCTTGGGATGGCTCAGCTTGGAGGTACTATGCTTTCAAAGGAACTCTGGGAGTTCTGAAGTGTGGGGCTGACGGTGAGCTCCAATTTCAGCCTTGCCCATTCAGAGCCATGTTCATACAGGACATTTGGCAGGGACCGGGACACTGCCAGGGTCTGGAGCAGCATCTTAACTGTCACAGGCCGGCCTAGCTGTCAAGGTCCTGACCTCTAAAACATAATTCTCCAGAGGCAGGAAGGGATTGAACTCTTAAGCTGACTCCTCTCAACGCAGTGTCTCCAAAACCTATACAAAGAATCTAAACATTCCTTTGAATTTATTTGTAAAACTAAGCTGTCATCAAAGAAATCTCAAAAAGAATTATTCTGAATAAGCTATAATTATTTAATGAGAGATGACAACACGGAGATATTTCAAGAAGGGCATTTGCCACTTAAGATGCAAGATCATGAGAAGGTTCCTGCAGCCCACCAGCCCTCGGGGCTCCTGTCTTGGGGCCAACAGAGAAAGACTGGGATGATTTCCCTGCTCCCTGTTCTTCACCTAGCCCCCAGTTTGCATGAGATGTGCATGTATGGATTAACTTCTCAATGTCACTGCTGCCACCCTGAATTCAGACTAGAGGAAGATCAGGACGATGACGTTTTTGAAAAAGTGGACAAAAACCTTAACTGCTGGGCCTGCAAGGGTGCAAAAAGAGCTGAGAATAGTTTCTAGATCTGGTTTGCATAAGTGGCACCATTCCATTATACACGAGAGAGTTCAGTCTTCCTGTGCTACTCATTTCTGCCCAAGTGTGGTAGAAGTTGCCTGCCTGGGCAGCTGCTGAACAACTCTTGAGTAATCACTGATAATGGATTTTTAAAAACTTGTAGTGATTAAAAAACTTTGCAATGGACGTGCCTCCCTGAATGATTTATTCTATGGTACCGCCAATGGCAAAACGAGGCTTGTCACCTCAGGTCCAGCGGGGAATGATATTCACTGGGAATGATGCTCCACCTTTCCACCTCCCTTAACTGTGTGCGCATGTGGAATAGAGAACCGGACTTCCCATGTGACCGATAAACTGGGATACCCACAGCGAGTTTCCTTTTGCCTGGGTCTGGTGTTTTATAAAAGCGGCCCTCTCATTCACTTGCATGGCATTTCTTTTAGTTCATTATATTCAAAATGGCTATTGGGATGCGTTCATGCATCGGTTTAAAGGGTCTCATTATCCTAAGTATTATATTAGGAAAGAACCTAGCAACAAAACTTCACTAGACAGTTGTAGAACAGTAGATCATGTGATTGCTGAAAGCAGGCCATGGAACAAAAGCGTTGCAGTAACTTTGCGGAAGAATTACAAGGTCATTTTATCTCTGTGTCTCTGTAGTCCAATGCTGTGTCCTACTTGAGTGAAATAATTCATTTGCTATTAAGTCTAATACCCGAGTTATTTTTCTCTTAGGCCCTTGGCCCAAGGCAACATTCTTCTTCAGCAGGTTGGAACAAGGGACTCGGCTGGGATGGGGCTCTCGTGTCCAAGCCAGTCTCTTGGTAGCTATGTTCTCCCTGTCACTCCCTCGCCTCCCTCAACATGTCTGTCCTGAGTAAGTGCTTACATACAAAGCTGGGAAGAGAGCCAACACAATGGCGAACACGCTGAATGTTCGTTCTCCTGTGATATTAACTGTGTTGCTTCCTTCAGTTGGTCAGATTCACGTTCTGTTAATGGGTCCTTTAAAAATATAATCGAGTTGGAAGGACTGTTGAAGAGTTTTCTTTGGCCTGGATACACACCAAAAGACTGAAAATTACTAATTCACCAAAGTGGAAATGTGGGCCTCTTCCAAGGAAAGGTTCCCTTGGAGAATTTACAGAAGCAGGCTTAGGAAAAAGAAAAAGTCTGCCTGGATTCTTGAATTACCGTTTTGACCTCTACAGCCTCCTGACCTCCTGGACTCAAGTGATGGATGCTATTTTTTTTTTCCCACTGTGGACATTGCTGTTTGGAATGCTGATGGGCTGGGGACATGTTTCATCAAGACATTGGAATCATTGGCGGGGAGGTTTCTGTTAATGAATACCAGTGCATTCTTTGAGCCCAGGTGATTTATAAGCACCTGACATCCTTCTTCATTTGGAAAACCGAGCATCAGAATAGGTTTTCCAGTGAATATTGCCTTTTCACCAAGACTCAGAACCAGGTATTTACACAAAAACATTACATCCTCCTGTATGCACGTTCATTTTGACATATTTATTCTCCTGGAGTTTAAGTATGGACATGCTCTTAAAAATTGCAATTACTCTATGTGCCAGTAAATCTGCTTACGAACATGAGGTTTTCAGACAATCATCCCAACACGTACGTATGTGTAAGCAGTGATGACTGTGTTAGCTCACCTTTGTTTGTGTGGATATGGCAGTTTTTCTTGTCTTTTTGTGTTCCTGTGGCCCTGGTATTTTTGAACATTGGTCCCTAACTCTGGGTTTATAGCAAAAATGAAAAGCACATCATTGCCTAGTATAATGTGCCCTGTAATTCCTGCATTTTCATAAAGAGTGCAACAGTGCCTTACTTACTGCGAAATTTAAAAAGTGATCTGACCTCTTCCGTGATTGGTCATCTGCCCCACTGCATGTGACACTGTGTGGCATGATTAGCTTACGTTATTTGATCAAAGAGGAAGTTATTTCTCACCTTTGCATGATACAGCTGTTTACTACGAGTATATAAACTGGCTGCACACTTAGGCCTTGCCAGGTGAGCTAGTGCTTCAGCTTTTATATTAACACATAAAAGAAGACTTGTTGGTGTGGAAAGTGACTGCTGTGATCTTTAGGCGACACCGCACCCTGAAACTGCCTAAGGTACTAATCAAGCCCAGTTTTACTTGCTGATAAAAAGGCTCTTAACCAACACACAAGTGGTGGATTTATAAACATGCCATGTTGTTACAGCATGAAAAAAAGTCCTAGCCATTCCTTGTTTCTAGTTCCTGCTCTCCTATGAAAGGCTAAAAGCAAAGCACTTCAATTGGACGGCATCTGTTCTCAGATTTAGTTAATGGTTGTTTGTCTTGGCTGTGGCCTGTCTGCAGTGGTCCCCCAAGGAGAGTGGGGATGTAGGGCCGCTTCCTCGTTCCTGTCTATGAATGGGCATCTGACTGTGGGCCAGGGCCCAGCATCCCCTGTATCTACTGCCAAGCATGCTCGGCTCTTCATGTAGCATGCAACTCAGCAAACCTGCAGGAGGCACAGGCAAGTCTGACTTCTTGCTTAAGCCGTGCCTGAGGTTGCAAGGTTTTCACACCTCTTGGTCTCTACTGCCTCCTCCCCCCCCCCCCTTTTTTTTTTAAACATTTTGATGGCCTCAGAAGTGAGGATCTGACCAGGATCGAAGATACAGATGCAGAGGTCCTCACTTTGCTCCTTGGATCTAGTAACATACTTGTAGAGTTACGGTGGGTACCTACATGACGGAATGCCCTTTTTTGTATCTCAGTGTTCAGTGCTTGTGGGAGAGAACTTTGAGGCGGACCTAGGGACGGCTCGCAGCTGGTTATAAAGATAGATGGAATACACCCTCCACCTGCCCTGGGGTCATGCACTGGGCTTCTGCCCCCTTCCTCTTATTTTTTCCTGCATGAAGCCCTTGCCTTGTTCCCTGATCCCCTGTGAAGGCATGTGAAGGCAGGGGAGCTTCCTGTCCAAGTCTGCCGTGTCCTCTGCTCTCGGAACTGTTGTTGCAGACTGGAGTTGTTTCTCTCCCAGGTCATCCAGATAAGGCAGCTGCTGTCCATCTGTGCCTAACGGGGCAACGCTAGACTGGCTGCAGCAGGTGAGGCAGGTGCTTAGGCTGGCAGGGCTGCTTGTCTCCTGCCTGGGAGTCGGGGACAAGGAAGAAAGGAAGCATCTTGCTCGTCCCTTCTGGCTAAAGACCTCCTTGATGGAAGCTGTAGACAGAAGCTGCCTCCACGGGGCTCTGGAAGGCTTTCTGATTGAAACAATGGACAAGCTGAGTAGTCCGTTGCTTTTGAGGTTCTTTAAAAATTAGACTTCAGGTACATTGTACTGTTAGCCTCTTTGGTACCCTGCACACCTTGAAAAGTTACCTGGCCTTCTTCTTGGCCAAGGCCATGCCAGAGCATATGCTACAGCAGGCCTGTTAGCCCTGCCCCATTTGAGGCCAGGGCAGACCATCTCTGGGAAGTGATTAGGCCATATGGCTGTCTCACCTACCCAAGATCCCTCGAAGTTTTTTCAGCCCAGATCTCCTTTATTTTATTATTTTCTTACATTATTTCCCCAAAGTATAGAGTCCATGAAGTAATTTTAATAGCCACACAGATCATTACCTTTGATTTTTTTATTTAAAAATTAATAAAGACGTAATGACAAGTAGAATAATTTAATCTCTATACGTAAAGCCATGTGTACATCTACAGGTGGGGGGACACTAGGTTTCACCTTGGTTCTGTATCAAAGGTTTAACTTAAATCTTTCCAAGAGGAGGATCACCATCTTTTAGTGACACATTGCAATTGAAATATGAAATGGTTTTGAAAATATTGTCTTCTATTCTGGATATTAATATTTTTAAGGAGGAAATAATTTATCTTCAGTTTATTTTTTGGCTCTAAAAATTTTCATCTTTTTTACTTTTTGGTCTAGACTGGCTTGAAATGGTGATGCGTTCTGTTCTAGGATGTCCTCTTATTGGGACAGACGTATAGTACTAATCAGAAAGCTGGTAACACCCTTATTCAATTCACTGAGATCATTGGGATTCTTAAAACATAAAGAGAGATAACTTGTTGCAAACATTTTTATAACTTCAGTTAAAAACAGTATAAAAAACATGAAACAAGTTTTTAAATTTTTAGTGTTCGTGAAACAATTGCACTTCCTTCATGGCACAGGATCAACTTGCTTGTTCTTCTTGCATGAAAATATTTCTCAGCTCTATGTCCTGCTATTCAGGAATCTGAATCCTTATAGAGTGTTTCCACAACAGGTGTGGAAGTGTGTGTGTGTGTGTGTGTGTTCAATTAAACATACTCTGCAGGATTATTTGAGTAACTCCCAGAGAATGTGTATGCACACTCCTGGTTTCTTTCTCATGTCCAGATATGATTTCTATTCACTGGGTTCCCGTAGAACCTAAACACTTAATTCTAACCTAGAGTTGCTGTTGAGTCAGGAGGAAACGCATGGCAAGAAGTAGCTCCAATCTAAACAAAAAGCAGTTTGAGATCCTTTTCTCAATGTGAGCCACTTTGTGTTTCGCATCTAATCAGTGAGGCGTGCCTTTCGGCACGTGGGTGGATGTGATACTGCTGGACAGGAACTTGAAGAGTAGATTTTCCCGGTATACTGACAAACTGTTCAAAGTTTACGTTGTACAAAAGAAGGCAAAATAAGATCCCTACTTCCTATTGTGAAAAGCAAAAAATTGATAGACAAAGTTGGTAACAGACAAGGGGATTCTGACTTCTATAAAAAGATACTTGCAAAGGTGCAAAGAAATTAGTGAAAAAATAAAGGAACTAAATTCACATTGCAATGTATAATCAAGAGAGAATTCTGAGTGCTGCTGCGGATTTAAAAAATACCTAAAAACATTTGATTCACAGCTTTCCCCTAAGTGTGTCATTTAGTTCAACTTACTAATGGGATAAATGTAGGTAATGTTAGGTTTGTCCATTGGTAGCAGCTAAATGAAACCCACCGTTTCACTTTGAGACGGTCAGCTCTTGCACAATGGTGACGAAAGCATCAGGAATGATATAAAACGTCTGGCTGCGCTTACAGGGTGAACAATGTCTCGGAGGATTGATCCACAACAACACATTCCGCCGTAGTTGCAGGAGCCTGTGATTTATTGGTGACTGCATTATCCATTGTGTATCTCTACGTGTGTTTTCAAACTCTTGCCAGAATTTATCATTTGGCCTTTGGGTACCAAAAGATTAAAAACGAGATCTGAGAAAGCTTAGTGTCCAGTATCTCTGACCCTGTCAACTTGCAATGATTAAAGGCATGTTCTGACTTTGGGGGACTCCTGGCTGCTGGCTGTTTGGGGAATGAGGAGTAAACATGTCATAGGTCTGCAGATGAAGAGGATGCTAAATTTGAGGTGTCAATATGACACTGAGATGTGGTCACTTGGCTTAGCGCTACAGCACATGAAGGCAAATATACATAGAGTCACATTTTAGAGATTATTCATGGTCTCCGACCACTTGAAAAAATTGTGCTTTCTCCGGAATTTGATGTGCTGAAAATTGCACTCGCCCCTGCTTATTTGCAAAATGAAACATAAAAATGAAGTTTTTTGCAAACATAAGGCTTGCTTTGTCTTCTATTATTTCAAAAAATAAAGGCTCAAAGATAATTATGAGTTTAGCTGTGTACAGAGTGACGCCTGCCGCTTTGCAGGTTGGTAACATAATACTTGCAGGGGAGGAAAGGGGATAGGTTTTTTTTTTTTTTTTTTCCTTAACTTATCATCTTTGACTACGTAAGTTTCATTTCCGATGTTACATCCCACATCAGTGAACTGCAAAGAGCGGCTGGCAAGGAGTGACATGTACTGCCTTGCTCTGCTAGTGATCTGTTGGTACACAAGGCCTTTTTGGTACACAGGGCGAGAAGCAGGGAGTGCATGATTCGGCACCGCAGTTCCCTCGATCCTATTTGATTTGGAAAGAGACTGACTTAACTCCAGTGGGTTTTAAAGACAGCCTCGAGACTCCAAACATCGAGAGTTTTAAAGGAACCAGAGTTTCCATCTTCCATGCTTTTTAGACTCAGTTTTGGATTTTTGCTTGGGCGTGGAGGAGGAAGTCTCCTGAGTGTAAGGCGAAGGTGCGACCTGAGTTTCCTCGGTAGGATGCAGTTTCCTCAGTACAGGCTGGAGTTTGTCTTCTTGCTGCTTAAAATCCAGCTCCACACTAGAAAGACAAAGGGAAGAATTTAACGCTTGATCTTTCCGGTATCAAAATTCCCCTTAGGGATGAGCAAAATTTGTCAATATCCTACCAGGGTAATGATTGTTCATATTGTTTATAGTGTAATTTCATGCTTTAACTTTAAGCAATTGACTATCTTATATTCTATTATGTTTTCACTTTAGATCACTGTGAAATATTTCAAAGTAGGCTCATTTTATTTGGAAAATAACTGACTAAATTTGTAGGGCAAACCTTAACAAAAAGTTTGCTAATAGACACAGTTTGTGTCAAAGCATAGAATGGATCTCTTGAAGTGAAAAACGGGAGATACAAATAAATTCATTGTTTATCCACAGAGTGTCCACCATATGCTTTGTGGACTAAAAGAGACCACAGAGAACAGGAGTGGACAGGGGTTACCTTAATACACACATTCCTGGTGAATGCAAGCTTTAGTGCTGTGCAGCTTCTCACAGTGCAGAGAAATCTAGTTACCTCACCTGAAACCATCATGGAATGAAATGACCTTGGCTTACATTCTCCTTGCAAAACTGTATCCACCTGAAAAGCTCCTGAGAGCCATCGTGTCAGCTCTAAGCTGTGTTTATCGAGTCAACACCACTGAACGTTACTCAGTTGTTATCAAACACAGTTTTTCAGAAGCAACACAGATAGTGTTTGGTAAAAACAACAGAAAATTATAATTACATCACTGAAGCCATAGTGTGCAAACAGCCATGCAGGAAGAGATCTGCCAGCAGTGATGTTTGCCTTATAAAGATGAGATTAAAGGTGATTTTAAAAATAGACGTTCCGTATGAAATTTCTCCGAAGAAATTCCATCAACTCGCTGATAGTCTTCCCTTTTTGCTCCGTCTTAAAAATAAAGAACTACGTTAGGTCTCCTAGCTCTCGCTCTAGGCCCTCTTGACATTTGGGGTATGATTTTCTCGCCCAGGTGCTGGTTTCCTGTGGTGACCTCAGCCTCGGGATCTTTGTCGCCCTTTCTGCTCATCCACCCTTCTGAGACTGGGCCCAATGCTTCATCTCACGGGCTTGGGAGAGTCCTCTGTCCTCTTCCTTGTTTGGTCAGGATGCCAGACTAAATGTTAGTAGATTTCAATAAAGGCTCAGCGATGATGATAATGTGTGAGCTCATAACATTTTATAACCAGTGGAACCGTAAAACCATTTATAAACACAAAATCCAATTGATTTAGAGAACCATTAATCCTAGCCAAATTTTGACATTTTGGAAAGACAAAAACAGCAAAGCTGTATTATCTCAGGAGTTTTAAAAATAAGTTCAGGTCCCATCTAAGAGACCATTTGTGTTTTCAATTCAGTGCTCCATTTTTCTTCTCAAGGACTATAATACTACCCCCTCCCCCAACAACTGCCAGAAGTTCATGGCAAGTTACTCCCTACCCCCAAAATAAAACTTAACTATTTTCCCCATTGTGAAGACCTCTTAGAGATACATTAAGAGACAGGTGTGTAGAGTGCAGGCGTCAGGATGTGTGGTGAAACGCCAGGCTCAGGTCTGTAATGTGCTGCTACAGAGAGAAGATGGGATTTCCGCCACGATGTGCGAGGCGGGAGTGGGAGCTGTGAGTTAGGCTCCCTAGGCTCTTTCTGCTTTGTTTTCCTCCACTTCAAGGAAGGAGAGATAGTTCCTTCTTAGTGAATTGTGGTTTGTTCCAAGGACCTGCCCCGCCAAAAGTTTATAAGGAGTTTTCTAAGGTATATAATGCAGTGCAATTATCGTACTAGCAGTTGATCAGTGATATTATAATAGAAAAAAGAACAAATTCATAAGGACACCTGTTAGAGAATCCTTCAACTTGGGTACTCAGTAGGAAAAACAAGAAACTACAGTTGAGTCTAAGAGATGTGGCATGTTGGGTACAGAAGAGAAGTATTACCACGGTGACTGATGAACACCGAAGGTGTGTCCCTGGGTCACAGATATTTCACCTGTCCCAGATTGGTTCTGAGTTATATGGATAGAGGGTACGTGATACCACAGCCGAGGGTAACAGTACAATCCTGGGTGCCTGTCATTATTGGATTCCCATTAAGCAACTACATTGGGAATCCTGTTATTAACCGATTTATCACATCACAGAACCATGTAATCACAGAGTAATCTAATCTCAGTTCTTGTTAACAAAATGACTGGACTTTTTATTTCCTGAGTGGTTTCCTGTTCAGTCTTCCAGTGTGTGTCTCAGGAAGCTCCCATGGTACTGGTTTGTTAGTGGAGGGTGGCCTGGACCCTGTAAGTGAGTGCTGGCCATGTCTGCAGTAGGAAGGTCACCTCCTTCCTCATCTGTGGCATCCAGGCTGCTGCACATCTGCTTGCTGGATGATGTATGTGCACCGGACACGCACATTGTGCAGGGGTGCACATTGGACAGACGCACTGTGCAGGGGTGCTCACCAGACAGGTGCACTGTGCAGGGGTATGCACTGACTGTTACAGAGGGATGGTGTCCATCACTGTACAGTGCTGTCAGCTGGGACTTCTCTTGTTGAGGAAAGGGCATACCAGGTCACTGGGGTTCTGAAGCAGACAGCTGGCTTGGCAGGGCACAATCACAAGGTCAAGAGTCTGGCCAGCCCTGGCTAACAGAGAACAAATGTCCCTTTGGTGTTACAGCTAAGTGGCCAACAGAAAGCAACACCTGCTGTCTTGTGAGAGTAGAAGACCAGAGCATTCTACCTTTCCACCTATATCCCTCCGTCGCTTTGGTCTGTACGATGTTGGGGTAGGGCCTGGGGCTGTCCGGTGGAGCAGCGGCTGCATGATGGCCTTCACCCCAACAGCCACGGAAGTGGCCTCTGCCAGTGTCGGCATTTGGGGGGTGAGTGCTGAGCCCTTTTTGCCTTTTGCTTCCTTCTTCATGGTTACTCCTTTTCATACCATACAGCTTGTTCCTGGCCCCGGGCATGGTTGGTCACTCCGCACTATCCTCCACGTACACATGACCTCTGCACTCTCTGATCACTATGTCAGAGATCCCCATTCTCCATATGGATTTCCTTTTGAGACTTAATGCTGAGGAATTACTGTCTTGTTCCCCTGTTATTTCACCTCCACCTTCTCAAACAGAGGTGTCATGGCCAGGGAAGAGCCATATTCTTTTTAGTTCCCAGCACCCACGGCAAAGCCCGGGTCAGGGAAGCTGCCGAACGCCTAGATCCAGAAGAGAGCCTTCAAGGCAGCCATCATGTCTCGGTTTTGGTCCCAGCTGCCCTGGCCGTCCATCTCTGTGCCAGTGAGTGGTACGTCACTGCCTGTCCTCAACTCCCATGGTTCCCCTTCTTGCCACAGACAGGAAGGGGCTTCTAGCGGCAGCACGAGAGACGCCGGCAGGTGGAGGCTGCCTCCTGGCTGCCTGGTCAGCGCTGAATGGAATAACATCTGAACCCCATTCTGCTGATCACTCGTGGGGGTCATTCTGTTCCTGTGCTTTGACTTTGTTCCCTCTTGCAAGGTGTCCCCAGGGAGGTCTTCAGGGTAGAGTGGTGACGTGGCAGATTGCCCCTAGGAGTGGCCAGCTGCTTCTGGCACTCTGCTAAGGGGAACCTGGGTGTGTCATTTTATTATCTTTATATTTTCCCTGTGGGCTAGGGGAGTGAGTTTAGGCCCGAGCTCTTGCCTTCTGTGTGATGCTGCTTCAAGTCCTACCGAAGGCAGTGCCTCGATGTGTAGCCTGGAACTGTGTATGGCTTGGCACTGTGGCTCATTCTGCAGCCACACAGGTGGATGAGAAGTCTGGGCTCCGGGTCCCTTTGTCTCTTGGAATTGCCTGCAGCTGCCTGGGTCTCACTGTCTCGCAGTACCTGGGGCAGGAGGGTGCTGGTGTGCTCACCAGTTCACAGGAGCAATCCAGTGTTTGTAAAGTCCAGGTGAGCAGCTCTGTGCGTCACATCTAAGCTGTGTTTATTCCTCAGCACGACAGGCACCCTGGGACAAACCCTGGCCCTGAATTTCAAAGCATGAGTCTGAGGGCTGGGACCTGGCCAGACTTCCCTGGGTGAGATGCTGTCCCCAGTGGTCAGCCAGTCTGCAGAATGACTGTTGGGTATATTTGCAAGCCTTACTCTCTTCCACAACCAAACCATCCTGCAGGGGCACACGCCTGTAATTCTAGCACTCTGGCAGGCTGAGACAGAAGGATCAAAAGTTTGAGCTGTGCCTAGACAACTTAGCCAGGCCCTGTCTCAAAATAAAAAATGAAATGGGCTACATGAAGGCCCTGAGTTCTGTCCTTAGTACCACAAAATAACACCCCCCCCCCCAAAAAAAAAATATCATTCCCTGTGAGTGGAAACCAGGTCTCAGTGTCTCGGTGCTCCCTGCATTGCCCTGGCCAAGCTCTCCCGTGCACTGTCATGTGTGATTAAAGGCGTGGGAGAGATTTAACTTCTTAGTCCTTTCCTCCTCACAGTGCATTTTAGAATAGAGACTGTCTCAGGGAATTACTATTTTGTGTATTTCCAGAGAAGTAAAAGTCTGCCCTAAGTCTTAGGCTGCTCTCTCTCAGCTCCCTCCTGAGCTTTGCTTCCTCCTGGGGGACTGTGCTGGCTTTTGTAGTGACGCTTCTCCCAGCCATGTCACAGATGCTGCAGGCAGGGTCCTGCTTGCTTCTCCAGTCTCTCCTGTTTGTTTGATGCTTCTATAAATATCAGGCCCTCCCAGTTTCCTTAGGAAGCTGTCACTGATTCCTCGACAACTCAGGTTAATTTAAGAGGAATACATTGAACAGTCCCCAGTCTTCTGTGTATAGCAGTTAAGAGTTAAAAGCAGGTGAGTTTGGTTCCCAAGCACTTGCTTGTTTTCTGGAGTAGAAGGAAAACCCAAATCCTTTGATTTCTCCAGCCCAGCAAGGCCACGTGGCACGATGGGCTGGAGAGGCTGTAGATCTGAAGCCTCTGCTTTTAATTCTCTTTGAATTAGATCACAGAGTCCCCAGTGCTAACTGTGGCTCTGCACTGACTTTCACTCTTCCACTGTGGATAAATCAGCTTACCTTGGGGACCTGCACTCCATTGGCAGTGAGATGATGCTGGAGACTCGCTCCCACTTGCAGGGAGGTCCGGAGGAGCAGCTATAGAGGGCTAGAGAGCCAGCACACTGAGGTGGGGGATGCCTCTTACTGCGTGGCTTTGGATAGGGACAGGTAGTGCCCCCAGTACACAACATTGGACGTCAGCTGGCTTTTTCCCTTTTATGCTGGGAGAATTTAGGCTGGTCCTTCCCTTGCCTCTGTTTATGCATGTGACCCTAGCCACCCCTCCAGTGTCAGAACCAGGACCCAAAGTAGCC
Organism: Ctenodactylus gundi; assembly: GCA_004027205.1. Lineage (NCBI taxonomy): Eukaryota > Metazoa > Chordata > Mammalia > Rodentia > Ctenodactylidae > Ctenodactylus > Ctenodactylus gundi. The sequence goes on along the minus strand of PVKB01000928.1, from coordinate 508,211 downwards.
ACCGTTCTCTTCTGAACACAGTTTCTTGGGAACATTAGAGAAGGATTATCAAGTCAACTGTCTGCAACCAGATCGTTCCCTCATCTTCCCTTCTGTCCTCCCACTCATGGCTGGAAGCCATCACTTCTCCAGCAGCCAAACCGGAGTCCCAGCGGAACCCTGCTCACTGTCCCTCTGCACCCCCATCAGCTGCATCCAGCGGATCTGTGCCCAACACAGTCTCCCATGTCCTTTCCCTTTGGTCACTCTTCTCTGTCCTTGTCCAGAACCTCCGCACTCCTTGGCCATGGGAACAGCCAAGGTTCCTTCTCTTACTCTCCTTTTGCTCCTCCTCTACCGTTGCCAGTGTCAACTTAGGACAACTGGCAAGTGCCCTCTCAGGCTTCTGCCCATCTTTCAAAACTTGGGGCACATGTCCCCTCTTTCAGTGTATTTTCCTTAGTCACCAAATTCACCCACTCCTCAGGTCATTAACAAACATCGCTGAACGAATTGGCCAGGATTTTTCCATAATCCTACTATTTCCTTGCAAGCCTGTGAACTCTCTGGGGCAGAGACCAGGTTGAATCCATCTTTTGTCTGCGGTGCATTTAGCATGGTACTGGACTCAGCATGTTTTCTTTGTTAACTGAGTCAAAACAAACTGATGGGCTGAACCAGAACCCGTCACTTCTAATCTCAGTAGAACCTGCTGCCCTATTTTCTGTTTTACTATGAACATTTGTTCCATTTAGTCTATCTATGCAATTTGTTATATATATGTTATACGCCTTTATTTTTATCTGTATGTGAATCTCATAATTTCATTTCAATAAAAGGTTAGTGATTTGTAACTACTCGTTTTTTGATACTTTAAACGTAGAAAATGATTCACCACAACTTTGTGTCATTCCCTCAGCACTACTTACTGTATGTGGTAGCTGCATAAGCATGTAGTTGGTGAATATTTATAGAACCACTCTAAGATTTAAAGTACCAGAAATACCCAGCTTATCATTAATACTAATGTTAGAAGTGTAAGATCTATCCTCTTTTCCTGGCCTGCTTTAACAAGGAAGTTATGATTACGTTTTTTTCTTTTATTTAAGCACCAAGGAAGTATGTTATAAGTTATATTCTGAAGTAGCCAAAATGAGAGTTAGACAGCCACCTTGCTGAGTGCATCTTGGACCTGTTCCCTGACCACAGTGGGGGTCTTACTTGAATAAAGCTCCACCCTTGGGGCCATCTTGTCTACACTGTCCTTCTCTCTCATGCCCAGAACTCATCTGAGTGCCCAGATCCCAGGTCAGGTCAGGTATACCTGAGCCAGGGGACCAGATTAGGGCCACTGAGAACCAGAGGCAAATTTAAGTCTTTTTTACAACCTCTGACAAGTAATTTCTCCAGTAGGAAGTAAACCAGATAACCAACGATACTACCATTGTCTATTAAGCATATCTTACGCAACTCTCTTAGAGGCTACAAAGGTAGTATGTTATAATAAAAGATAACAATAATCTATGAAATGTAGCTAGCCGATGTACTCCTATCCCTGATTATAAGGAAGAACATACAGTTTTCTAAATTTAGGATGCTTGAGAAATGAAGAAAACACAAGACTATGGTGTAAAAGTTTCGGCACGAAGTCTCTTAGGAGCCGGGCTTAGCCGGGATCTTGACATTGCCTTGCTGCCCTTCTGAAGGTGAGCACTCTTTGGTCCACCGAGGTAGAGAGTGTCCCAAGATCACGGTTCTGGAACTACTGTGCAAAGCTGCCCACCCTCTGAAAGGCCCCAGACACGAGCCCTGCTTCTGCATGTACAAGGGCTCTCCCTGCATCCTTGCGCTAACCGAGAGAGTTGTCTGCACTGATACGGCAGAGTTATAGCCTCTTCACACATTGAGAACCATCAGCTGCTCTGCGTCTCCCCTTCAGCCCTGCCTTGCGTCTCTAGGATGTCACCTTGAGGACCACAGTCAGTGACGGAAGGCAGGGAAGAGGCCTCCAGGTGGACCCATAGAGCACAGTGTGCCCTCATCGTGTGGGAATGCCCCAGAGAATCTCATCCCACCTAACCGTGCACTTGGGGACAAGACAAAATTCCACGTTCACCCCACAGAAAATCATACTCATTTAAAAACTAATTACATTAACTTTCACACAACACTGACAAGTTTTCTCCTCTCTTGTACTGTTTTGACACTGGTGAAGGTCTATTTTTTTGAGACAAGGGGTCACTTTGGAGTCCACATTGGTCCTGAACTCACAGCTATCCTCCTGACTCTGCCTCCCGAGTGCTGGGATTACAGGCATGTGCTACCATGCCTAGCTTTGAAGTTTTCTTTAAACGTTTACCTTTGGGCATACCAAATGTGAGGTATAGTGGCATATAATTAGTATTTCTCTAGTGAATAAATTTTAAGTAACTATTTGACAAATAATATGCTGAGATGAATAATCAGTTTTCAGCTTTAGGGCTGTAGTCAGTTTTACAGCACCTATGTAAGGGAAGGAAGGTATTAGTAAAAGGACTCACCCTGAACTGCACATATTAGGGTGAAAAAATAATACATATTTTGGATTTTAATAGAGTAGAAAAACACTGGGAATATTAGCTTCATGAATTTTTAAGAATTTTGATACGTATCCAAATCATTCTTTTCTGACTTACAATTATTGTATTAAAATTTTTCTTGTGCCCGAATCTTGTTGTATAAGGGATTTTCCTTTTGCCATCTTCCCTTTGTCCCATCGCTCACTATAGGTATTAAGAAGAGAGTGCTAGGTACCAGCCAGAAAGTAAAATTTCTCCCACATCAGTCCATGCTGTGAAGGAACTTAATATGCACATGTGGTAGTTACTGAAGCAGGACTGGAAAGGGCAAGGCTACCACAAGATAATCACTGGGTGACAGAGGCTGGGAAGAAGCCACTCCATGTGTGGTCAGGACAGGCTCAGACTGCCACTGCTCTGCATACTAATGCAACCACCTCCCTCAACAAGGAGACTCCCTTAGTCACAATGCATTTGCTTGCTTCCGCTGGCCCTCTTGCTTGGCAGTACCTGACCATCTCCCTTTTTGCTGAGCGCCCTGCATCAGTGAGGGGCCAATTGCACACGTTCGTCCACATATCTCTGCATCCTTACATTTTGTGCGTTTACAGGGATACAGCAAATTACTAAGGATGTTTTGGAAAACTGCAGTGATTTGCAGTTGACTCATTCTGTGATTTCCTCACTAAATTTCAGGATGTTAGGGTATTTTCCTGAAATGCTGTGGTCATTCTGAGAAAAACTTGTATAGTTGAGAAGGAGAAGCAGCTAGACTGTGCTGTACTGGAGTTCCCCGCTGCTGTAAGGATGAGTGCTCTTGTGTAGCCCGGCATCCCCTCCCTCCACTAGCTCCTAACTGCAGCCGAACACATCCACAGCTAAGTCCCCTAACTAACGGAGCATCCTCCCATCACCACCCTGGCCCTCTGCTGTCTGCAGGTTTCCTGTCTCCTCGTCTGCCTTTTGCATCCTTGCATCCGTGAAGCACAGCTTTACTCCCGAGGCTCTTTTTCTCCCGGATTTTCCTTCTTTCCTCCTCCCAGGATCTTACGGTGATGGATGTGTGGGGCTGATTCAGGCTTCTCTCCCTCACCTACGGCTGGAGCACAGCTTCTCAAGAGCCTCTTAAAACAGACTTTTGCAGTAATTGCATATAAGCATTAAACATAAAGGACTCAGGCCTCTATCTCCTTGGTCATTTGAAATCCTACCCATGTTTGCCTGTCAGGGACCCTATCAGATAATGGAACTGTGACGCAGACACAGGACATTCCCCAAGCTCCCTCCCTGTGTGTGGCAAGCACACCTATAGGCAGACCATGGCATTTTCATGCATCGGGTGCCAGCCCGCTTCATGCAGATACTAATGTCACTTGAGACCACTGCTATGGTGGTCTTGAGGATACAAAAATGAAGACAACATGGAAAGTGTCTTCTGGGATGATAAAATTACTCTTGCCCTATAACCAATAATAGAGATTCTAACACTGTAGAAGAACATTTTAAGTTCTGGCTGTGATGCTCTTTAATCAGGTTTTTGTTGTTGCTTTGGATTTTGTACTACAAGGGCTCGAACCCAGGGCCTCGTGCACAGTTGGCAAGCGCTCAGCGGCTGACCTACATCCCCAGCCCTCTTTAGTCTGAGTCAGCATTATTACTACCTTTTGATTCTTGTTTCCATCTCCAAAGCCTTTAAATCGATTTCGGCACACTTATTTGTATAGGCACATACACAAATTTAGTCTGTTTTCTGCAGTATTATTTTATGAATTAACCATTTCAGTAAAGGAAGGAAAAGATGGATTAGCCAATGATATCTTTCACTATTCCTTCCTAAAAGCCTGAACAAAGGGTGAATCAACCTACCTGTGACTCACAGGATTAGTCTGACAGGGAGTTACTGAGGTAGGCTGGAGACAAAAGATCTCAACTGCTCATGAGCAAAGATTATATTAGTAATTTATCCTTAACACATTTTCTGAACTAATTAAAGTATATTTTGACAGAAGCTACGGATGATAAGCCAGAAAAGTTTTTCTTAAAACTATAACTTGAATCTCTTTTAATCTTCTTTCATGCTGATATACTCTTTAATTTGAATATCTCAATCTCCCAGATCACAATCAAAGGGATGCCATCTTTAGGAAAAATGTGATTATGCCAAAATTTCCAGTTATCAGAAATACCCCTTTTGGCACATGCAGAACAATCAGGTCTCTGCTGGATGTGGAAATCAACTTGCCAGTAGAGAAATGGCTGCTCCGAGGCAGGAATGCCTGTGACCGTCCACACTCCACTGGAGTTCTCAGATCCATTTGTCTTAATTGTACATAACCAGATCATGGGGATTCGGGTCTGGAAGGGATCCCTAGGTACAGTTCTGTCGGGTCTAGAGATGAAGAGACACCCATCCACCACAGAGTGCAGAAGCTCAGCCCTGACTTCAGGGTGTGCTAGTTGAGCAGGAGAGTTTCTGATGGGCTTACGTCTCCAACTTCTTGCTTGTGGTACTGGCAGCCTTCTTTCTGAAACTGCTTTAAGGCTTTTGGTTCTTTTGCTGTTTTTTTTTTTTCCTGATTCTTTTTTTTTTCACAGATAAATACATATTGCCGTCATGGTAGAGGTATACATTTATTACAGGGCTGAGCTGATAAAACTGCATGTAGCATGTGACACTCTTCTCATGTCCCTGGGCTGAGCATTACTGGAAACACAGGGATTCTGATGCTGTTCCAAGAGGGCAGCTGGGCTTAGAGTGAAAAGCAATGCTTAATGCAAGGCAGGCAGGGTCAAATTCATTGACCTCTGGGGCTTTCAGCCTGCCAGCCAGCAGGTATGACAAATTACAGCATCAGGACACTGGCAGCTGTCATGGCCTCTGTTGTGTTCCAGTCTCTGAGACTACTGCAGCCATGTAGTGCTTTAAGATTTCTTTATTTTGGAACTCATTTAGCCTACTCAATACTCAGAACACTACAGACTTCCCACGGGGGAGTGGAAATGGTGTTGTGGAGAGTCACATTAAAGTTCCTGAGCTCTAGGATGCATACCCTGGTACCCAGTAGCCTGCATGCCAAAGCCAGGCCGTGAATTAATCGCAAGGACTCTGACCTTGACATAAAGTTTCCTTGTCTGTTTGCTGGGATTACCTCTGCAGAAGACAGATGCCTCCTAGGCATCAGTCTTTGGTATTTGGGCACGATTTTAAAAGCTCCCTTAACTGCTGCTCTAGATTAAGAACCTCTACCCTCTCTCCTGTGACATCGATGGCACCTGCACAAGGTCAGATGCCCCCGAATAACAGGCTTCTCTCTTACAGACCATGACCTTACAGTCTTACTTCTTGATCTACATGCTTGGCCAGATGTATTTGCTCCTGGACTTATTTGTGCTGTTTGTATTCATTACTGAAATTTGTTTCATTAGCTTGAATGTTGCAGAAACCAATGAGGTAAGAAATGATTATTATTTCTGTGACTCTCTGGCAAAAGTAGATTGCTACTGGACATTGGGTGTGAAAAAAGTGGGGTGAGCTCAAGTGTACACCTGAGGAATCTGAAATCAGGTCCGGTCACGGGGGATTGCTCTTGTTTAAAGAAGGAAAGCAGCTGTGATTCATGGAAGATAGCTTGGAACGTTAGTTGGGGCGGCACTTACATCCAGGCCTCACTGCAAAAGACTGGCAGAGTTGTACACCATATAGATATGTGAGACTTCAACTTTGGTTTGAATTAAAATAACATGTGGATGATTTTCCCATAGACCGGGTTTTTAATTGGCTGAGCTGATTTAGCTTGCCTTCCCTTTAACATCTATTCCTCTATATCTCAAAAAACCATTTATACCAACAGCACTAACCGTGGTCAGAGTAACTGTTAAATTTTTATATTTCTGGTATAAAATGATAGGAAATTTGGGAATCAGAATCTGATGAACAGTATGCTCGTCTTGGTAAGAATGGTGAGATCTTACTGAATTCTAGATGTAAGACTCAGTGATATGAAGGCTAGCAGGAGTGCAGCTGACATGTTAGGGTGCACTGCATGTTCTCGAATCTGCTTACTAAGCCGGGTAACTTTTCTTAGCAACAGAACAGTGGGGAGTATGGGGATTTTTTTTTTTTTTTCGTGGCTCTTACTGTTTTAAGTGGAGTGTTTCTAACTTGCTTACATTAGAGAGATCCTAATGCCCGCTGTTACCCTAGCACAACCTCTCCAGGACTCGAGAGACTACAGAGGCCTCATCTCTGCTCAGTCTCTGAAGATGCTTGTCCCCATGTCAGCAGTCTCCACAACTGTCTAGACTGCAAGGGCCCTTGGGAGTACACATGCGCTTCCCCCTCGTGCAAGAGAACCAACTTGACCACTGTGCCTCCAGTGTTCTACCTGGTGATTCTTCCTCAATTCTGGCAAATTCCTGCGGTGCTTGGAGACTCATAGCTCTTTTGGACAGGAGTCCAGTAGCTGATGTGATGGGATTCGTGCAGAATTCTGGTTGAGCCAATGCAAAAGCGTAACCACTCCAGGCTAATTCCTGAAATGACAAATTCCTGTCCTTCTCAGACTTGTTAAATCACTTCTAATATCACTTTTTATATAAGTCACTTCTGGATTTAGAGCTAAATTTATTTAAATTATTTCAGTGATGCTGGACAGTGTCCTAATAAATTCTTTTTCAATCACCTACAAAATGTTAAATAGGTTTAGGCTGAACATGCTCACTCTCTGAACCATCTCTGCACATTTTCGTTCACTTCTGTCTTGTTGCATTACAAGACCGGATGAGCTGTAGCTCCCAGAGTCATAAAAGCTGAACTCTGAGGCTGCACGTAGTGACCTATATCATTCCCTCTCTTCCTAATTTACTGATGGGAATGAAGGGTTATTTGACATCACATTGATTCAGAATTCCTTTCCGGAATGTGAAGGTAGTGGAGAGATTCCCATGAAGCAAGGTTGCTGTCTCTGAGTTTGGCATTTAGAGGAGTCTTTCAAGAAAATTCCTCGCGTGGGGGCATGATTTTCACTTCCATGCTGACAATAGCCAGGCACATCCAGGTCAGGACTACTGCATGACCTCTACACGCTGCCCACTGCCAGGAGGCCTTAGCAGTTTAGTATGCCTTTTCCAAAATCTTAATGTGGGGCTGGTTCTACTAAGAAGATAGGCTTTTCAGCTTTAGCACTGTTAATATCTTGGGCTCAGTCACTTTGTTGTAGGGGCTGGCCTGTGCAGTGCAGGGGGTCAGCTGCATCTTTGTCTTTTATCTGTCAGATGCTAGCAGCACTTCCTCAGCTGTTACAGCTGAAACTATTGCCCTTGCTCTGTGCCAGGTGTGCTTTGAGAGGCAAAAATCACTCTTGCCTGAGAACATTCATAGTATGGGATGGGCCAGTGTGGCTTCTGGTGCCCAGGTCTAACTGTGGTTTCTTCTGTGTGTCCTCAGATAAAGTCTCCAGGTGATACTGATCTGGTTTTATAGAACATAGACCCTGTCCGGGATGTTCTGTCAGGGTTTGGAGACCAGCATGCTTGTATTGATGCCCCAGAGGGGCACTACAGTGGGGCTGGAGCTTTTCTGCGTTCCTCATGCCTCTTTTTTGATGCAAAGGATGATAACTTTGAAGATATTTTTATGGAGTTTTTTTTTTTTTGAAGAAAGGGGAGGTAGAGTTTCTTGGTATATGTTTTTAAGTATAGAACTCTTCAGTTGTAATTGTTTTTGATAATTTGGCAGGTCACTGAATTTTTTTTTTTCTAAAGGAGATAAAAAATGGTTACCAGGTATAGGAAAAATGGTCACCATCACTATCCATGAATGTAAATCAAAACCTCAGTGAGTTGCCTCACCCCAGTTACAATGACTTTCATCAACAAGATGGAAAGTGGTGAATGCTTATAAGGATGTGGAGAAAGGGAAACTCTCATGCTGTTGGTGGGACTGTACATTATACAGTTCTTAGAAAAAACAGTGTAGCGGTTCCTCAAAAAAGGTAGAACTCAACTACCACAATATCCAGCAGCCCCACAACTAGGTTTATGTCCATAGCAAATGAAATCAGTGTGTCAAAGAAACATCTGCATCAATGGCATCACTAACATACATAAATGTCTACAAAAATGTCTTCTGTCTTAATTTTTACAAAACAATCTTACAATAACATCTCTCATTGCTTTCAGATTTTCTTTGTGAGAATTGCATTTCAAAAAGTTAAAAAGAAAGCAACCCCTCGCAATGTTCTGACCATGTCTTAAAATCCTTAATTACTGCCAAAAGCATACCATAGCTTTTGCCTATCTTAAGTTGCTGCTGTCTGCTTGTTGCTGTTAGTAATAAAAACAGTCTTCAAATTAAACACACACACACACACACACACACACACACCAAAAAGAACAGCTGTGGAGGCTCTAGAGGGGGGATTCTGCCACAGGGGACACAAGTGGCATAATCCTTGTGAGTTCCCAAGAAATAACTGCACATGTGGTGTGAGCAGCCCGGGGCCTTCCGTGGCATTCCTAGCACATACAGTGTAGTTTCGAGACTTTGATCTATACCATCTGAAGGGCTTATATTTTACAGCCGTTCCAGAGCACGGCGTACAGTGCTCATGGCTATTGATTCCAAGGGAGCAAGCCATCAAACTGATACCAGCTCTTGAAACCAGGAAGATGCATTTGCGAGATAAATGGTTTCAAGCTCTCCTTGGACCTGTGATTTTGTACCTGGGTAGAGTATTTAGAGGTAGCTTAGAAATATGATCAAGGAAGGTCCTTCACCTTGTGTCGGACAGAATGATCCCAGCATGGCCCCAGTGGTTCTTGCATTCGTGGGTAAACATCATTTGTCACTCAGAAGAAAACAAGTGGGAAGAGGAGAATGTTAACATACCTATAGATAATACATGCACTGTTCCTGCATGTGTCACAATTAGCTGTGTCTTGCCCCGTCCGATATGAAAGCCTACAAGATAAGAACAGGAGAGCATTACAAGCGGTGACTGGGGGTTACTGGTCTTAGAGAGCAGATGCCTCAAATCAGACGCTTTCCCGGTGCCAGGCTGGTCATGGTCATGGAACCTGGTCAGTGTGTGTTTCCCAGTTTGCTCTGTCTCTGCCTCTATTGTACACAACCAGTGCCACATCGATAGCTAAGAGGATGTTTAAATTACATTTAGAAAGTGAGCATAAGCTACTGGATGAAATGTATAATCTGATTTTGTTATAAGCACAGGGAGTTTGGGATGCTATCAGTGCGGCTTCGTATTTATGATGTTTTCAAGGAACTCGGGGAGGAAACAGGCACAGATGCAGATGCTGACTTGCGGTTTGTTTGTGTCCCCCACCTCCTGTTCTGCTAGGACAGGGGTTGGTTGGCCAGCTGTGGCCTGTGGGCTAAAGCTTGCCCCTACCACCACCATACCTGCTTTGTCCTGCCTACTCAGAGTGGAGTTTATGTGTTTAAGTGCTTGAAAACAATTGGAAAGAATAAAACATGTGCCTGAAATTCAAATTTCAGTGTCCGTAAGTAACACTTTCAGTTTTGACAGTGTAAACTTTATATAATTACCCATCTTCGATTTTGCCTCCTTGTCCACAAATTCCAGAATATTTACTCCCTGGAACCTTAGGGGAGAAAAAAAACACTGTGGACCTCTGCAGCAGAGTTACCGTTGCCAACACTGCTGATTTACTTTCTGTTGCTGTATTCTTTGGTAAGTTCTGCCGGCTCTATGAGACCAGACAGATTTTGTGTTTATGGAAGTACTTGCTAAATTTTACTCCCCCTTATAAAAAACAAAAACAAACAAACTGTAGGACATTTTATCTTATTGAAGTTTGTATAAACTTTTCTCCCCGTTAAAATGTTTTTCCCCGTAATTATTTTGTGTATGCCTTTGTGATACATGATAATGACATTCAGCTTGGAGAAATGGTGCATATACATACCACATCTCAATCATTCCGCCCTCTTAAAGGTTTGATGGGAGGTTCTTTTGATTAGGTTGGCATATCTTGGGCCAGACACCTAGAAACTAGTACAAGGGTGTTTTTTTGTTTTTTTGTTTTTTTGTTTTTTTGTTTTTTGTTTTTT